>CM056953.1:29845154-30079538 GCA_029856935.1 Cyclocarya paliurus
AAAAATAAAAATGATGAAAATAAAATGCTGCAAGAAATCAGAGAAACAAACCATATTATATTAGAAATTGTGAATCTATCTGAATTAGCGTTATTAATATCAGATTTGTTATTGAACTATTAAATTTATCCGACAATTAAAGAGATATTTACGTTTGGAAATGATATATCTAAATAAATCATTAAATAAAAATCCTTAATAAAAGAGAAAAATAATATATAACTAACTCAAAAGGAAAGGAAATAAAATACTGTACAACATTTTTTCAAGATTTTATTTCTATCAGATTTTTATAAAGAATAGTTAGTATTTATTTAGAATAAAAAAAGAGAGATGACCATCGCGTAATTGGTAAATCCAAACAGAAATGCTACTCCCACCGCTTATAACCCACCGCTCCCTCTTACTGCTATACGTGGAATGCCACGTTGTGGCTCTTTAAAATTAAAAAATAACGGCACGTAACTTGGTTTCTTTGTCTTCAAGCTTGCTCATGAAGCCACGAACCGAAACCCACCGAAACCCATACCTTTGTCACCTTCAAGCTGCCAGAACCCATCTCAAGCCTGCGTCGTCTTCAAGCACCGAAACCCATATCTCTCTTCAACTTCAAGCTGCCAGAGGAACCCATCTCAAGCCAACCGGAACCCATCTCAAGCCCGCGTCGTCTTCAAGCACCGATACCCATATCTTCTTCAACTCAAGCTGCCAGAGGAACCCATCTCTTCTCTTCGTCCGCTTCGTCTTCAAGCCAGAGGCTCCCATTTCAATTTTTTTTCTTCAAGCCAAGCCTCCAGTTCGAGAAACCCACGCTCTGTTGATCGACTCCGCCACCCCTCCAGACCCATTCCGTTCGACCCCACCAAGAGCAAAACGCTCAAACACATTTTATTTTAATATTTCTGATTTTAATTAATGTACCTGAAGTCATTTTTCTTAGAACAATGTTGTTATGATTGCGTGTGCGTGCCTGCTTATGCGAATGTGTGCCTTGCTGGGGCGTTCTTGATGGAGCCCTTATACTAGGTTCATCCAAGCAATTGAAGATGTGAGGGAATTAGTTGCATGGTCTTTAAGTTGAAGATTGTGATGTACTATGCTCTCTTGTTATCTGGTGTTTAGAGTATCCTGCTCTTGGTCCTTCCGTCGGAGTTGGGGAAGAACTACCGAAATGAGAAGCAGGGGATTTCGGTAGAAACGAAGAAGCAGGGGATGGGATGGGGGAAGAGATGTTGGCGGGATTTCTGATTTCTTTTTCTTTTTCTCTTTAAACAGGTGTACACTACCCACGTATAGCGGTAGATACAAGCGGTAAAAACAAGCGTGACTGTAGCACCACTCAAATCCAAATTCATTTATTGCATTATTTATTTTCTCATATCTAAAGCCCAAAAAATAAAATAAAGTGAAGCCCAAATCTTTCCCTCGATTTTTACAAGAAAACCCAGCCCAACCACATTTCCCATTTCAGATGAGAAGCCCTGCGTAGCCCTCCCAATTTTTTAAACGGCACTGTTTCCCCACAATCCCCACCAAACCCTAGATGCTTCATTGCTCTTATCCTTCTTTTCTCCTTCTTCACATGTGTCTGCCGGCAACCCCCACCATTTTCTCCAAAATTGTTAAGTGTAATGAAAATATTTAATATAATGAAATGGGGGCGCCAATTCGTCAAATACTCCTGGATGGATAAACTTCTTATTGAATTCCATTACTGAGAATGTACGAATATTTATACAACATAAAAGTAACACTATTTTTTTTTAAAATAAAACTTTAATATACTATATCTACATAAACTTTTGCTAATAATAAGAGCTTTAGTAGTGGACTCAATAAAATTACATTTTGATCTAAATTTAACTAGATTGCATAAAAATTTATTGTAATAGACTCAACAAATTTATAGAGATGGTGCTATGCCCATTGCTCCTAGCTCCCATTGGGAGCTACCTTAAGTATAATTAGTCTTTTTTTTTACATGTATTTTTTAAAACTTTTAAATATTTAGAAAAATAAAAAAAATCACTATATTATTAAAAAATAATTTCTTAATCACTAAGTAAAAAACCAGTGATGAGAGTATCATTTTTCAATTTAACTGTGTTTTTAAGATTAATCATTTCACTGACCAAATCTGACCAGTCCAAATTACTAGCTAAATATTATTTTAGCATAAAGAATTCATCTTTCCTCGTTTTGAGCCAGCCACAACTCCAGAAAATTCATTCTTTTCTCGAAAGCACGATCTCCTTTCACCCAAATCCCACGATCTCATCTTCTTATCAACACAGCTGAATCATTTTGTCCAAATCCCTTGCCGTTGTCGTCTCCAATCGTCGCGGCCAAACGCCGCACACAGCTCGAAAAGAAAAGGATCTGGGTTGCTTAACACCCAAATCGGATCGAACCTACTAAAAAATCGACGCATACGAAAACAAGACTTTGCCACAAAACATACTAAAATTACAGATCCAAACATCTAACTACGTAGAAAGGATGAGAGATTGAAAAGATGAAACCTTTAGCATAGATTTGAGGAAAACCTGAGAGCAGCAAAAGATAGAAATGAACATATTTCAGGCTCAAGAATAGATTTAATACAGGAGGATCCGAGTCAGATTATACTAAGTTGTCAGACTGCACTGAAATACCTTAAGGTGGCAGATCAGTGCAAAGAGGACAGGAAATCGTGATCTTTCCTTGATTGTGGCAGTTTTGGGCACATTTTGGTATTTTGGCTATAACTTTGGCTACATGTATCATAATCGTGCATATGGCCCCAATTCAAAAAGTTTTTTTTGGTGAACATGTCGTGGGCACCCAGCTACGCTCGGTGTGCATCATTTTCGAGGCCAAATTCTATTGTTTTTTCCTCTAATTTTCTATCTTTAGTTATTTGTTGCCTTTTATGGTAATATTTTATTTACTGTTTTGGAAGTGATTCTGAACTCAATTTGGTCAGAGTTTTTGACAAATCACTTCTTTTATTACATATTTAATTTTGGCATGATTATTGAAATTTTTCTAATTTTGGTAAAATTTTGATACAGTCAATTTTAACCTATTACAGTCCTGCTTGTGGGTGGATTTGGTTATTCTTGAATATTGATAATTTTGAATTGAACATCAAAGACGTTTTCTCTATGTTTTTGAACAATTCTCTTGTCTTCTTTCTTGTGAGTTATCTGTTGAAACTGGCCTGCAGAATAATCGATATTCTGTCTGCTGTCAATTGGCACCAGAGTTTTAGCATCTTTCCTGAAGTGATTCTCATAAGTTTTCATGACTGGTGGTTGTGGTCATAGCCGTGGGCAGGTTCGGAACGAGGAAGTCCCACACCATGATCATAGCGTTCAGGATGTGATGATTGAAGATTTGCAGAGACAAGTTGCAGAGTTAACCCAGCGTCTAACGATGCAGGATTTCGACGATCGTGAGATGGAAGATCACGATTCTGATTCTAGTTTCGAAAACCCATATTACCAGCATCCTTTATACTTAGAGCACTGTGGTCGAAGGGAGCGTCGTGGGGACCTCGACTTCTGAGTGGATCTACCCGAATTTTCGAGTACGTTACAGGCTGAAAGATTCATTGATTGGTTGCATGAGGTGGAGCAAATTTTTGACTATAAGGAGGTTCCTGATCGTGTCAAAGTGAAATTGGTTGCCATCAAACTCGAAGGTAGAGCAGCTGCGTGGTGGGAGCAGTTGAGGCGATCATGAGACAAGCATGACAAGGCCAAGACTACTGATTGGGAGAAGATGAAGAAGAAGATGAAGGGTTAGTACTTCCTTCTCTTCGGCTATACTCAATCTCTATTCCAACGGCTCCACTCGGTGAGGCAGAGTACAAGATCGGTTGATAATTACACTAAAAATTTTTATCAATTGATAGCCCTTAATGATTATAGTAGGAATTGATAATGAAATGATAATGTTTAAATTATGAGTTCCTTTCCATCTTACAATTAGATAGCATATCCCCAAAATAATGAAATAAGGGCATACTGGAAAAGCATGATATAAATGAAGTGAGTGATCTGAGTATATTTTAAATTAAAAAAAAAATGTCATGTGATTTCGTTAAAGCATATGGACGAAATTAATTAGTAAGGGAATGGGCAAAGTCTTTTCCAAAGAATATATGCACTGTTAAAGTTGCAAGCGTATAGATCATGAATCATCCGCATATATCCCTTTTACATGCACGTACGTAATTAGGTATTTCGACCTCTTCTTTACTGAAATTGATGTTTCCTATAAAGAAAAAAAAAAGGTATTTCAAGCTATTCTCTTTGAACAAAATAGTAATATACAAAAACAGTAGTAAGCGGATAGTAGGAGAATAGTAACCCTATCATTATCCAATCGTATCTCCTTTTAAAAAGAACCGAATGATTAGGACATATCACACAACCTTTAAATAAAGAAACAACACTAAACGTCCATATGAAGATTGAGTCAGAAGGTTGCAGGCCACATGATCTTGCTTTTATCCCTTTTTAGTATAAACAAAAAGTCATTCCTTGTGTCTAGAAAACGCTCTAATACCTTATTGACCGATCTAGATGACCTTACCATAAACAAAAACGTTGTTTATGACTTTGGAAGAAAATTAAGCTAAATTATATATTCGATGTGTCTGTCTTATGATATCTTGTAGTTGAATATATTAATTTAAACTAAAAACAATCTATTTAAAGTAGAAGCGAAAAAAGAAAAGATTCTTAACAATCATGTTAATTCTTAGTCAAAGTAATGCTCATGTTCTTAAAATCATGTTCTTAAACATCCTTAATTACCAATTTCGCCCATCTAACAACTCAATGAAAATCACGTGGCAGCCTGGCATGCAATGGTAATCTTGTACTAGACACGTGGAACTTAGCTTTTCTTTTTTAAAGGATTAAGGTGTAGTTTGGGGTAGAGAATTCTCATCTCATCTCAACTCATCATTACATATTTTTCAAATTCCCATACAAAATATAATAAATAATTTAACTTTTTCAAATCTCAATATACATTTTTCAAATCCTAAAATTAAAAAATAATATTTTAAACTCTAAAACAAAATATAAAATTATCATCTCACCCCAAACCTCCCCTAAGTACTACCACGTAGTATAAAAGAAGGATGTCGGCGACTCGGCATGCAACCTGCTTCTGATTTAATGCGTTCGGTGTGCAAGGCATGATGCACGTGGATCATAATTCCTTCTACCTAGCATATATACTTTGCTTTGAAGACCCAAGTCTTGCGGGCCGGGGCCTATATATCTGAATTAAGCATTGCCTTCACATCCAGTTTGAAAAATACACAAATTTCCATGAAATTACTAAACAATTTGTAACCAAAAATACCAAAAGCCTCAATCACCCATTCGGGAAAGTTTTAACATAAATACTCTTAAAAAATAAAAAAAAATTCTCAAAAGTACAGTATAAAAATTAACAAATATTAAAAAAATGAATAATTTTTTCATAAAAATAAAAATAAAAATAAAAATAAAATCATAAAATAGAATGGTACTAATTCTTTAAAAAAAGGCCTTTCGATCTTCGCTTTTCTATCTAAGAGTATTTTCTTTAAAAATTTATATAAAGTCATTTTTAATTAATATTTTTTTATTTCTATTAAATTACCTCTAATTATTATTTTTTAGATATGTGTTTTGACCCGATAATTATAACAAACTTGATATCTTTGTGCTATATATAACAAACTTGATATCTCAGTGGCATCTTGTACCGTTAAAAAATAATATAAGATGGTTAACGAAAATACTTAATCGCAAGTTTTTTCATCAAATTCATTATATATAATTAGTTTTATAAATCCTAAAAATTGAGATAACTCTGTGTAAATCAATGAAAACTCTTTTATTGAATTTGCATTTAACCTTTTTATATACACCGTTAATAAATCACTGTGCTTAATTACGTGTGTACATGCGCGTGTATGCATAGCACTTGACTGATCAGCCTCCGATAGAGGACTGTTCTTACGTGTGTGCGCGAGTATAAATCAGCACACTTGCACCCAGTAGAGTCATTCTTGATCCAAGAGAAAAATGGAATTTTCCTTCCCCGAAGGTTCCAGTGCTCGAAATCAAGAAACTGCGAAGATTTTGTTCGAAATGGCCATGAATGGGAAATGGGGTGTTGTCGTCAAGAAACTTACGGAAAACCCATTTCTTCTAGTGACCAGGGTCACCAAGACAAACGACACACTGTTACACCTAGCCGTCTCCGAAGGCAAAGAAAAGACGGTCCAAAAAATGATAAATATCATTTCGGATCCGTTCGTACCACTACCAAATTTCGAGTCTCTTCAACTTAGAAACAATCAAGGGAATACCGCTCTCCATCTTGCTGCAATGGTGGGGAATGTGGCCATGTGTAAGTCCATAGCAAGGGTTGATTATTCATTAATCGGAGAATGTAACTATAAGGGAGAGACTCCTCTTTTCACGGCAGTGCTCTTCGGTAAAACACAAGCCTTCCAATGTCTTTACGATTTGTGTCAGTCAGATAAGCGTCACAGTTGTTCCATGATTACGAGTACTGGTGACACGATTCTTCACTGCGCCATTTCTGAAGACCATTTTGGTGAGCAATAATATTATTATTATTGTATTCTTGCTTTTATGTATAATAAATATCACATTAATTAATTAGATGGGTAACGATGGAATTAATGCTTCGTTTTTCACATGTCGACAGATTTGGCATTGCGAATAATTCAGTTGTTTGGGAAAGAACTGGCAAACGCTGTCAATGAGGAAGGAATCACACCTCTCCATCTACTAGCGGAGAAGCCTTCGGCTTTCCAAAGCGGGAGTCTTCTTCTTCATGGATTCCGCAAAACAATCATTTATCACTGTATGTATCCATCAATTTAAAACGATACTATCCTTCATAATAATGCACACACCACATATATATGCATCAAAAATGGCTGATGATCTCTATGTCAATATATATTATTATTAGAAGCTAGTGTGCGTGTGTGTATATATATATATAATATAGAAAATATTCTATTCATCGTCCCCACGTACACACACTACAACAAAAGACCCCTTTCCCAGCGTTTTTACATTTGTTGCAAAAAAAAACGACGCAATAAGTTCTTTTTGCCGTCAGATTCGAAGTCGCCGAACAATAATAGCGCGGATACACCAACATAGCGCGAGTGAACAGTGGCATCAACTCGTTGCGGCGAATTTCTGAGTTATTACGGCTACTATTTCGCTGCGATTGATTGACATCTATACCGTCGGACATTTTCTTCGTGTAAGAGGATTTATTACATCGATTTTTTAAAAACCGCCGTAATAAATCCTACATTTATTCGTTTTCCCCTTCCGGTTTCCGTGGCTCATTATCCCGTTGCTTCCCACCATCATCGCCCTCCCCCTTTTTTTTCGTTTCGACGTTCCATTCCCAAATCGAAGACCACTTCTACCAAGCAAGATCCTGAAGGTTTGTTCCCCAAATCATAAGGTAGGCATCAGAAAGTCGAGACCCCTATCTCCTTCCTTCCATTGTCTTCAATTTGGGAAATTTTTTTAGGGTTTATGGGTTATTTTCACAAAATTGGGGCTGTTATCTTAATTACACTCTATTCGGCACAGCTGCATCCTTCAAATATCGTGAGAATATTCCTGACTCGGAGGAAGGAACCCACCATTAGCCGGCCAGCAGCTTGATTTGCAGCAGGAGCTAGAAAGCCGAATAGCTGTGAAAATTAGGTCCTGCGCGCATTAAGGTATTTTTTTTCGTTAAATTCAACATTGAATATTGATGTAATGTATATTGCCGATACTCACCCTGCATCCACGAATTGTTTCCTGCATGGAGTTATTCATCAAACCATAACGTCATTAGAGATCACCTGTTGTGAAATTCTTGTGATTTAATGATTCAGGCCTCGGTTTGTTGAGTTGGGGCTGCTGTAGAGTTGGGTTTAATTTGTCTTCTGCAGATCACAAACAGACAGTTCTAACAACAGCGACCTAGTCTTAATTAGAGGGAAAACAGACATTGAGGAGATATCCACACGACCCTGGCCCTCCACTTTCACAAATTATTAACACTACTCAGAAAAACGTATATAAATTTAATCATAAGCAGTATTTCTATGTGCATATATAACCAACATATGCAATTAATATGAATAAGATTTTTAAGATTAGAGATTGTGAAGCTATGTGTTCAGGGAAGTACTAGGGATAGGTACAAAATATCCCTAGCTTAAATTAATTTATATTTTGGCAAACTGGGTGAAGGGTACAGATGATCTAATCATACTTTTCGTCACTACCTAATTTATTCAGTCTATTCACAACTCATAATAAACCTTAATTAATGGTAATATTAACAATGTCGACAACATTAACTAGTCAAAGGATTTGGGAAAAGCAGTAGGCTTTTCTAACAATAACTGATCTCCCGAATGCCTCATTGGTCAGTTCATGTTATAGAGTTTCATGTCTAATTAAGAGAACTCATGTGTGACATTGAATCTGCCAGAATAAAATGACATTGGTTGAGAATAACATTTAAAGCAACTGCAGAGCAAACATAAACAGAAGGAAGACCTAGTGTACCTTAATTTGGAGATGTTTTAATATTTTCATAAGTAATAATATAACTTTCCATTGCTTTGTATGTTCCTTCTTAGTTTAATTTATAACATATATCTAACGATGCATTTTAATATTAGGTGCATTGTTAGATGTTGATCCATCTAGAATAACTCTACATCATGCAAGTTTGGCTAATGATAGTCTACGCAGGCTTAATGTGGCCCACAATATTCTTAAAAATTTAAATTTACTTATCCATTAAAAGATTTTACAAAAGTGGAACTCATAATTGCAGCGTGCCTTAATCTGGTATTTTTTTTACTATAGAGCTACTTATAGTAACTAACATATCTAAATTATCCAAGTCCTGTCCCCTTGTTCTTTCCTGTATATATATATATATCGATCGGTTATAATTATCCTTATAACTTTCATTAATTATTGTTTTATCGCAGAAATGTTTTCTTGTACGTACACATGATGTAGGGTAGGGACAAGAACATGCATGGATATAATCAAAGACTTTTTCATATATTTATATATATACATTGAAAACAGTAGGGAAGTAGTACTTGTCAAAATCTTTCCTAGTATTAATATACTAGATAGAACAATTTGTTGCCTCTGCCACGCAAATGACACTAATCGTTTGCATGGGCCTGTGTATCTAAGAAAATAGCCCAGGCCAAGTTTCGAAGAAGACTATTATTTGAGCAATTAATGACACAAGATTTTGGTAAGGTGGCACATCATCAAGTCCGATATTAGGACTTTAATTTGCAGCGTCTTTTCACAGGTGTAGGGTGCTTTTTTTTTTAGTTCAGTTCTTGCAAAATTAATTAAAGATAAGTTATGCATGTGATCTCGAAACCGTACATCAAAGGTATTGATAATTTATTTGGTGTAAGAGATCAAAAGACCTGTGCATTAGACATGATATATATTCCGTCCACTAAATCGTAGGATATTATGTAAGATAAATCAAATCCTACTATTGGCTGCATAAGATGTGCAGTGATATTGAAGATCTACATGTGAATGGGCAAGAAGTCTAGTGGTTGTGGTTAATGCATTTTCATTTTGACTGTGAAAATACATTGTTTTATATATATATATAAATATATATATGTCCAAAGAACAAGGTAATTTAATGTCCAATCAGATCAGCATATGATCTGATAATCTTTATCTACAGGGTACGTAGTACACTTATGTTATGATTATTTGTCTTGGAGATTTTTGTCGACGTACTTATAATATTATCGGCGTTATTTCAGAACATCTAATAATTTCATATCGCTTTGCTTGGCCCCTTTGCATAATTAGGGCGGGACGTCTCTTAATTTTTTCGCGTAATCATGTCAGACTAATTTGAACTATTCATGACTGTTTATATATCGGTGGTAAGTATGCATTGCTTCCCATGCTTCACAAAATTTATATAAATAATCCTCTCATTTTTCATGCACCATATATATCTGTTATGTGTATACGTAGTCATGTATGCTGCCTCTTGGTCACGATGCGCTTACTTGGATTTATAGTACTTTTGTTTTGTGTTTCTTTTTCATGTGATATTGCTTTCTAGTGTAGTACGACAGTACGCAGCATATTTGAAATTAGTTCCAGCATGCATCCTTCTGACCTATATATGGTCAATATATAATCATGAGTGAAGGTCGATCGGAATTATGGATCAGGGCCGGGGGAGACCTAGCTTCCTAACACACTTTACCTCTCCCATACCCTAACTTCCCAATCATTCTCCAGTCAAGAATGATTGGGAAGTTAACTAGACATACGTGTCGACCTTCATATACATATGTATATGAAGTTCAATCGACCTGCTTCAACAATTATATATATATTATAAAGTATATACACACATTAATATAACCAAGGTCCAAAGTGACAATTCCTGTTTTTAATACATTCAACCTTTCAAGCCCATCATGGTAAATGGTACTCATAAGTTTAAAAACTCAAGAAACATATAGTAAATTAAAATTAAGTCGCTGCTGCTGTGTATAAATTTTTTTTCCCTATGGTACTGCTGGGAATGTGACAGTAATCCGTATAATTATCAAAAAAGAAAAGAACAATTGCAAATAATAATAATGTCATATGATAAAAGTAGCATTGCACTAATTAATTTCAGATCTTTCCCCCCACAATATTTCTCAATAACATAGAAATGTGAACAGAAATAGCCAAGAAAACACACCCAACCCCAAATTTTAAACTAAAAAAACATAAAAATCCTGAAAATTCACGGCACAAAATCTGTAGAGACCATGCATTTATATATAAATTAAAGCCCTAGTGTAGGTAATGATATAGAACCTATAAGTATTGATGCACCAGAAGGTGTGCATACGGGGCGTGACAGTGAGAATACCACAGATTTCATCAACGATGAGGTGGTTCTATCAAGTTCAGAAGATGGTTATGGGGATGCAGAATATTCAGATGAGGAAGATTTATGCACTTACGAAGATTCAGCGTCGGAATAGACCACCTACTGTCACAGATAAAAGGTAAACGTAAGCATCCATTTCTTGTACTCTACTATGGCCATTACTGTCAAATTATATAGATTTACCGATTAAGCTCTAAATGCTTTATTTAGATGTGATAGGCTCTAAATATATGCAACTTTAAACTGACCCACATCGATTAGTTTCAGATTTGGCTGGGGTGTAATGCTGATATTCTTGTGCAAGGCGCTTTAAGTGGTGGTTGGGGTCTCAGGTGTAGTAAGTGCTAAATTTTGACATGATTTGCATGCATTAGCTTTTTTTCCCTAGTAATTTTGTGTTGCTTCCAGTCAAACATCCTAACGTATTATTCACTAACCATGTGATGGATGTGTGTGCTGTTACTGCAGGCGAAAAAAGCTCCTAAAGTTTTCACAACAGCGTGCTGTTGTAGCTAAAAGGTAGCTGGTCGAAGTTGACAATAAGTAGAGAAATAGTGCATGTGCTGTATACAAGAGTATACTAATCATGTGCAATTTTTGAGCTGCATCTGAAGACTAACCATACAACTTAATGAGCATGTTTATTATTTTTGGGCATGCATGACTAACTCTAAGATATGTTATGCAAATGTGAAGTGTGTATAGATCTTTAGTAATATGGACAAGGTAGCAGGTCAGACAAAATTAACCACTATCAACAGCCACCTTATCATTGCTGTTTGGTGCATTATATAGTTGAAGAAAAAAGGCTGCCCAGAGGGAGAAAGATGCATAACAATTAACAATGCTTTATTAATGCAGTACACTACTAGTGCAATACACAAATAATGAACATTTAGTAAGAAGTAACAATGGGCAATGCATTCCAATCGGGTTAGTTAATGCAAGCTAGACTGGATACTAAACCTGTATTGGAAGAATGACTAGATATGTTAACTATAAAATACTAGTTAAAATGAATGTTATAAGTTGTGGAAGTGGTAGATATAGATCAGCTATCAGGACCAACAACCACTTGGATAGTGATAGTTTTGACACTTGGGCATCCACCATAAATTAAAAATGCATGTAATAATAATATTCAGTTGCACTGCATTGCACTCCCCTGCCATTAGTCCGACACTAGGCAATTTAATTAGAGGTAATTTATTGGATATGATGACCATATTGGATGCAAGGAGGAGAAAAGCATATTATGCAAAGTTGGACTCCTTAATGTCAATATAAAAGTGATTTCTTAAATTATTACTAAATGTGATTCCACTGATCAGGAAAGTGTAAGTCAAAGCAAAATTGTTGTTTCTCAATTATAAAAGGTCAACATGACAGCCACAAAAGTAGTAGCACTTAAGGATTATGTAAGATATCCATATTTGCAAATTACAATTTTCATTCCCAGTATTATGAGATGCAAAAATCCAAGATGGTGTGTTATTATTGGCCAATATTTCTAAATCTGTAAAAAGGTTTTCTGATGAGTCAATAACTGCTTAATGCTACTCGGGAAGATAAATGTAAGTATCATGCATATGCTACTAGGATTTTGAACTTACGTTACTAAAAGAGAAGGTATTATATAGTTATCTTATTCTAAGTTCATTGGTAAATTAAAAAGCTGCTGCAATCAGTGGGGTGGGGGGAAAATCTTGGCGCTTAAATTAGATTGAGCGGGAATTTAGATCCTGAAAATGGCAAATTAAAGGGGTAAATTTGGAAAAATTGGATAAGGTAGCAGATGTCAACTCAGCTGACATCATGTAAAGAGTTGGTGCTGATCAGTACATATAGACGAACTCAGTTCAGAATTCTGTTTGGTTTTTCATAGAAATAGCATCTCTCCTCCTGAGCAAAGGCATTTCTGAGGAAAGTTCTCCCCTTTCTGAATCCAAACTCTCGACAACCCAGATTTTTATGTGCCTTTGCTCAGTTTTCAGAGATGGACTAAAATATTCCAGGTAAGTGAGGAAGGCATATATATTCTGCAGTGCTTTCTTCTTGGGTATTGTTGGGGTTCACAGCAGAATGGTTGGTGCTCCTAGATTGTTCTCTGTCCAGGTATGTTGCTCAAAAGTCTTTATTGATGGTCCTTATTTCTTAGTTGTGTTTTATATTTTTTTTTGGACAACTTTTTAAAGATACATGCAGCAATTTCCTAATGGGTGGGAATGTCAATTGCCACTTCATGTTGTGAGTTGTCTTAGCTGGGATGGGAGCGGGACTTGCATATTATGTGGAAGTTATATAGGCTACAAGAAGGTGTGGGAAAACATCATAGAGACAAATGTTAGATAGTGATCTGTTTGAGTACAAAGTAAAAAAAAAGAAAAGGAAAAACTGTGTAAAGTATGCTATTCCTAGTGGCTTAAATCTAGTCAGTTATACCAAGCATTATTTTAAATCAACTCATTTGGTGGATTGATGGATGACAATTTGTGCAGGTGATTCTATTCCCAGTAACCAGCCATTGAGTAATCGGAGACAGTCAAATTGTCTATCACTTGGAATACCAACCTTGTAAGGTGGGAAGTTACGAGTTGCATTGTCATTAGCCCAGGTAAACCTGTAGGGGTCATTCCTGGCAAGAATTGAGTGTCTGAATATGCCTTAAACTAATTCAGGCAATTAGTTTTCAAATAATTGTCACTTATTCATTTGCATAGGTTAAGGAAAATTGTCAAATTTCATGGTGTAACAATAAAGACCTAGCTGGTCAAATTTAGTTGTTTTAACTAATTCTATTAAGACAGGGCAAAAATGGTTAGGAATGGGAAACAATATTCAGGGATAAGCGTGTTTCAAAATAGGAGGATCGATGTTACAATTATTGGAATTTGATATTAAGCTGCATGGTGTAATTGGTAGTGTTTTCCTCCCAAAAAATAGATGACATATTTAATTTCAGATTTTGCCCAACATCTAGGTATTTCCTGTTTTCAGCAGTTGAACGCAAATCTTTAATTCAACAATTTTCTGTTAAGGGAGATTTGAGAGACATGAGTAACAAACCTGGACAGATATAAAGTTATTCAACTTATAATCGATGACTCTTCTTCACACTTAATATATTACATATGTAAGTGCAATTTTTGACTTAAAGTGTGATATTACAGATTTGGAAAGAATAAATTGAGGGATAATTTTTATTAGAATCAGATATGCCTTAATTCAGTTTGTGTTTTCTATTTTAGCATGCATGACCTGGTTTAGTGTACTTGTCGTTCTAATGTCATATGGCCCAAGTCAGTATTTAATTTACTGACTTGTTTGTCACCTAATGTGGATAACCAGATGGACCAAACACGAGGGGTCCGAATGAGGGGCGGCGGAGTGTTGAAGTTGAAAAGACGACCTACTCCATATTCAATTAGAGGCCGACCACGGCCTCCACTTATTTGGCGATGGAGTGAGCGAGAGGGTCAAGGCGAGAGCCCTGATGAGTCAACACAACCACCGAGTGTTGAAATAAATACTTCCAACGCCAGTCCATTACCGGAAGCCGACACTAATAGAGACAATATTTGGCGATGGAGTCAGCGAGAGGGTCAAGGTGAGAACATTTCTGAGTCAACACAGCGACAGAGTGTAGAACTAAATACTCAAGTGCATAATCCAATACTGGAAGGCATTTCTAATGGAGACAATATTGGTAAGTAGTATTGTAGTTTGGAAGCTTTGGTTGACATTCCTTTGCTATGCACATTATATTTATTGATACTGTCAAATAATTTAAGTTATATGAAGTACATAATTTATTCATCGTTTTGCCATCTTATTGCTTTAGCGGATGGGGCAGCAGTTCCTATAACAAATGTTGCACAGCAAAAACGCGGGCGTGGGCCTGCTAAGTGCACCGAGTTCGAGAAGCTGAGGAGGCATGGGAAAGTGCCTTTGAAAATAAATGATGGGGAAACAGCACCATGCTGTGAGAATGCCTCAATGTTTACAACGCGAGTAACGTGGATATTGAAACACCACGCAGACATGAGTTATGCTAGATGGACGGATGTACCGAAGTCCGTTAAGGATGAGTTGATTGACAGGGTCAGGGTAAGACATTTATGCCTTCACTGCAATTGTAAGAAAGGCCACTGCAGCAAATTTTGATAACATCTAATAATTTTGTATATTTGTAGGGTGACTTTGAATTAGATTGGGAATTGAAGAACCATCGGTTGGCAGTTTGGAAGCAACTACGTAAGAGATTTAATGCCTTCCACCATGAGTTGCACAAGAAGTATTTGGCATATGCTAGCCATGATGAGGCATTGGCTGCTAGTGTAGAGTTGGTCGACCCTGTAGTATGGGCTAAGCTATGTGGCCGATGGGGAAGTGATGCATTCAAGGTATGTTCATGGGGAGTATATTATACCATATGTTATATACAGTTTAGATAGTTGGGTGAAAGTGGTTATATGCTTGGCATGAAAATAACATTTTATTCTCATGATGGCAGAAAATCTCAAGCATAAATAAGGAGAATCGTAAGAAGCTGAAGATTAATCACACTGCAGGGCGTAAATCTTTTGTGAGAATACTAGAGGAAAAGGTATAAGGGTATTTGATATTTGCTTCCCTTCATTTCATTGGGACTATGTTGATGTTAGGCAGTACAAAAAACTGTTTAAACTAGTCATTAATTTGAACACTTAGCCTCCTGTTAGTTTCTGGCAGCCATGGTTGATAGCCACTAATTGTGAGTTGTTGCCTTAACATCAAAGTCACTTTCTAACATTGACATGCTATGGTAAATTGAGCATATTATGTGGTCATTGTATCATAATTTTTTATAAAGCAGAGGCCCAACATGTTGGGGCAGTGAATCATGCATATGGAATACTTATATTTTTTCCTTAGCTGGCCACATACAAGTTAGGTTAGGGGTTAAGCCACACAGAAATAGGAATGTGGGGGTTGGTCAATTGAGGAATCTGTAACTAGCATGTTATGTCCTTTAGATTGTCATCTATTTGCAGATTGTGATTTCTGAATTATGTATAGCTGTGCTCACCTTATGCCTCATCGGTACTTTTTTAACTTAATGCATTGCAGGTGATATTTTAAAAACATAGGCTGTTAACTTTTATGTAGATCTGCAATTGTTTTTTGGATTTTGCATACTGGATTAAAACCATTGAGAAAGCACCATGTTGGGTTAGTTAAAACAATAAAAAACACACATAACTAGGGGAATTAAAATTATTAACTGTGGCTGCACACTTTAGACTAAGGATGCAGATTTTTGTTGTTGATTTTTAGTTCATTAGTTTCAGATTGTCATGCCTTTCAAGTCCAACTAATCTGTCATTCTTCTATTGTAATAGCGATCTGAAGGAGCAAACTTGGTGGACTTCTACAAGGAAGTCCGCTGGTCTAAGAAGAAGGATAAATTTGTCACAGATGCCACTGAAGATATTTATGTAAGTCTTCTCATACCTTTCAGCCTAGATAGACAAATGGCTATTATGAACCTAGTCTTAATTAGGGTGTTTTCTTGCATGGCACTCTAAATGCTTCATTTAAGATGTGCAGAAGGAGATGGAGGGAAAGATGGATGAATTAGCCCCTGAGAATCGCACTGATGAGGCAGCTAGTGCTGTCTTTCGGGAGGTGCTTGGTCACAGACCAGGATATGCACGAGGCCTCGGAGAGATGGTGATACCAGAGTCTACGAGAGTAATGGACCGTGAACGAGATAAAGAGTACGCAATGTTAGTGGAAAGATATAAGAAAGATGCGGACGACTGCAAGAGTGAACTAGTACGTGTGAGGGAAGAAATGCAAGTGGTTGTGGAGAGACAAATTGAAACTGAGAATATGCTGAGGAGTTTCATGGCATCATTTCAGTCGCACGCAGGAGACTCTCTTCGGGGGAGGCAGTGACCCCTGAGCTGCATGCAAGAATTGAAGTGGCATTTTTTTGACACTTTTTGGGTGCCTTTTTGATAGTTATTAAGAGATCAATGTTAGTGCATACTTTTTGGGAAAGGAGGAGAGGGTAGCTAGGGGTTATGTATGTTGATATATGTATATATATATATATCCATATGACAATATAGCTCAAATTTATAACATAGCATTGTGTTTAGGGACGCAAAAATTCTGTTTTGTGGAAGGCAAAATGGCAGGTGTGAGAAGGATGTGGAGTTCCATATTGTCTTGTCAAATTTCTTGGTTTATGAACAGAGTAGGGGGTTTTCAGCTCCTAAATTAATATAAGGGGGGGAAACACAAAGGGTTAGCAGATGAAAACTGCTACAAATATGTAAGTATCCAATAATATTCAGGTTTTTTGCATTGACTTGTCTAGTTGGATATTGCCATGCACACTGACAGGATTGTTGGTATGCAGGTACAGTGAAGTGCAGATGGAGTTGGTCCCCTTGTATTCATGGCAACCAGATGACTTATAGGACAATGCGTGAGTTCTAATATTGTCTTAACATAGTTCAAGTGTCATGGCAGTTTGGAGATGTTTGGTAGGGAGCTACAGATGTTGAACAGGTTTGATTTTCCTACAAGTCTATGGTGTTGTGGGATGGCTGTGATTTGATTTAAAATGTGTGATTTTTTGTTTGATTCTTACCTGACATGGCTGCTTTTTTAACTGTTATGGGAACATTAAAGTTATGTTCCCATAACTGTACAAAACTGGGCTTTTAATTATATATTTGTTAATTGGCAACAAATTGGTGCTCAATTAAGATTTTCATTGTGATTTCTTAAATTTTGTATGGCAAACAAATAATGAAAGAAGACATGTGATAACCATGCATTTTGTTGCATCATGTATCCTTATTATCCTTATGCTCTAATTTCATTCTCCCTAGCTAATGCATGGGGGCTTCTACAAACATGGGGCAGCACCTGGGAAAGGACTAACAATAACATAGAAATGCATAGGAGGGGAGGGATACACTGATTGGAGATTGGAGATGGAAAACTGTATCTAATCTGTTTTCTCTTCTGAAATTACTTTCTTTTAAACACGTATGTTTGAACACTTGTAAGTTAGATGTCCTGTAGCATGAAACTGATAAGTGGCATGTATATCAATTCAGTCATGGACATCTTAATAAATTAAGGGCACTAGAATTTACTGACAAGAAACTGGTTCAAAATTCAGTTGTCAGAGGTAAACTCTTAAGTAAAAAGTGATAGAATATTTTAGCATGCATGATTCAGAAAAATCATTTATATTCCAATTCTTAATGTACCTACAGTGATGTTATGGTAATTACTGGAATGCAGGTTGTTGGAGTTAATGATACCATTATGTTGGCCAGTGAACTGGGCTGCAATGCAAGGACTCTGAGACTTGGAGGGCTAGACCTACTGTTTTTGTAAGACATCCCACCCACTCCTGCCAGAAAGGTGTTCAGCAGTGCAGCTTAGCAAAATTACAGTGAAAAGGTCATGGACCAGTTCATTGAGTACCTGGAAAGTCTATATATCAGTTAGGGGATAATGTGTAAGAAATCAGAACTCTCCTCTCTTTCTACATGTGAATTACTTGAATGCACCAGTGTGTATATAGATGATCTAAGGGTTTAAATACATGGAAAATATTTAGTAGGCTGGGCAGTTGCTCATGCATGCCCCAAAAATTGTGCATCCTTCGTGTAATTAAATGTGTACTATGGCACATTCATTGCCAAGTTGATGAATGAATGAGTAGTTTGTATGTACGTATTCCATATGATTATTGGGTAGCAACAGGTACATTTTGAGATGATTCCAGTTTTTAATGATTTAATTGCATGAGTATGATGTTCAATGTCTTAGGAAGTTCTCTGTCAATGCATTGAACAGGGGTGTTTAATTAGGTGGTATACATCGGCCTGGGAATTTAGTGATTAACTAGTTGAAGTGTTTAGTACTTTAGGAAAACACTTAGTTGCTATACAGAATATATTTGAAAAATATATAAGGTAGGCTTTGACATTAGTAAGTTTTTGATAAACAATTACCACTATTTTGGCAAAAAATAATCAGATCTAAGTTGTCATGAGTTCTATCAATCCTGACATTTACTAATCAGTTAAATGGAATTCATTGAGGACTAATCTGCAATACATCAATATGTAAACAGAAAAAATTAGTAGCAGCACAAAAAAGTGTAGGCAAATTTATGTTACCAGTAATTTAAAAGAGTTTGTGTGGCAAAATGTAGTACTAAAGTGGATATACTAAAATATGGTATAGCGACGCTGAGGATTAGTTGGTTGGAAAATATGCAATGATTATATATATAAATATATAATATACTGCCTTGATGCGTCAGTAAGAATTTACGCTGGAAGAGGACTAATTGAAATGAAAATAACTCGCTGCAACATCATAAGAACAGTGATACTGCGACACAAAAAAACTCATCGCTGGGAATGAGTATACAGTAACGGCATTAATTAATGTATACAGGTGAATTTTACAAATTTATTTGCGTCAAGATACTTATTCGTTGAGAGTTCCTCATTTGCGGCGAATTTTAACAGCCGCAAAAACAGTTTAAAATTAATCCACACCATTGCCGTTAGTCTGATAATCGTTAAGAAAGATTTTTATCGGCGGAAGAAATACTTTTAGCGGCAGCATAAATTCGCGGCTAATACTATTATTCGCGACTATTATACTGACTGTTGAGAAAAGTCTTTTAAATCAATTGCAGCGAGTTTCTGCAGCCGCGAATAAAAAAACTATGCTAACTGGTAAAGGTTGAGAAAACTTTTTAGCAGCAAAATATATGATAATAGCAGCGACGGCAAAACGCTGCAAATATTCCTTGCGACGATAAAATCTCTCGTTGAGTAAACTATATTATTTGCAGCGTTTCTCCATGAGATATTGCGACGGTGTCAATTGATGGAAACAACATATTTCAGCGAACAGAAGTTGTTTTGGTTATGGTATTTGCGGCGAGTTTCAACTGTTTTTGCGAGGAGTATAAATCGCCGCAAAAAGTTTTTTTCCCTACGATCACCAGGAACGGGCGAGTTTGAGCAGTTGCGACGATTTTTTCGCGTCCAATCTGCGTCGAACCCATAATCGTTGAAAATGAATATTTGCAGCGTTTTTAGGGACCTATTCCGACCAATTAAAACGCTGGGAAAGGGGTCTTTTCTTGTAGTGACACCATGACACCCTACATTTTTTTATATATATTTTTATATTTTTTTCTATTATCAAATATGTGGTATATGGATAATGAGTAGAAGAATTCAATTAGTGTAAGAAGAATAAAACCAACTTTTCTTTTAAAAAAAAGACATGTGGTGTATCATAGTGTGTGACAATGATGAGTTGCAAAGTTCATAGGATTAATCTTAGTCATGTAAAATGTTGGATGCAGGTTTAATCATTTCATTTGTCAATTTAATCTTTATTAGAACAATAAGGACATTTATGATATTCCATATTTTTGCACCAAATGGATTATACATATTTCAAGTGAAACAGAACGTAAGATGAGAACTTAATTATATTGTAATGTTGAGTTGTTTGATAATTTCACTGGTCAATTTGATCTTTATTAGAAACATATATAACGATCAAATTGTTCCATATTTGTACTAAATACACTATTCTATCCGATATTTTGGGAATTTCACCCGAAAAAACAAAATCACAATTATTACATAAAAATAAAATACATAATAAAATAAGTATCTTAGCAAAGATCTAGCCAAAATCGGAACAAGAATCATCTCTAAAAGTGAGCGAAACATTACCATAAAAGTAAAAAATAACTTTAATTGACAACTTGGAGGAAAATGACTGATTTTTGATTTGGAATGGGGATCAACAAGTGTAATGTGGTAACTCCAACATGCATCCTGAAAAGAGATTTCTAAATTAGGATTATATGCGTAATTCTGATATCCGTCCTTAATAATTGAAACCGGTCTGATACTAATTTTCATATTTTGAAAATTAGTTTGAACCGAACCGGACCGGTATATATATACTTTAATTTTTTATATTATATATAGAATTTTATTCATGTGTATTAATCTTATAACATAAAATTAATCTTATAATTTGTAATATAACATTTGATATAATATATAAATTTTAATCTTATATAATATGAAATTTATATCTTAAAATGAACTTTAATATAAAATTATTAATATAAAATTACTTTTGATATATATATATAGAGAGAGATAAATGCGTTTTTAGCATAATAACTTATAATACATATTTACATATTTGATTATATATATTTCTCAATCTCTTCTATTTGACTATTTCTATGGTATTGTATTTGATTAATTCTATGGTAGCATAATAAATCGGTAAACTTGAAAAATAAGACCAAAAAAAAAAAAAATCGAAAGTTTCTGTTTTGGTGATAAATTTGTTTGGTATCGGGTCTTAAATTTCTAAAAGAGGTATATACTATACACTGGTTCAGTTCCAAAATTTGTCAAAAACCAGACTGAACTCGACTAGCTGCACCCCTACTCAGAAGCAACAAAAGTTTCTTTAAATTTTCTTCTTTTATCACATATATCCACATGCACATGACAAATTAGAAAGCCTATTTTCCATATTTGACACGTACAGTACTATATATGCCATTTCATTATTTTGTGATATGCTATCTAATTATTAGATGGAAAGAAATTCATAAATTAAACATTATAATTTTATCATCTCCAAATTTAGTATCAAGTGAATGGTAGGTAACTAAAAAATAATGAAAAGAAATCGATCATTCGACAACATCGAGGTATATATATATATACATATATATGAAAGAATGTAACCAAAATGGTCATGAAATGAATGTATGGATCGAATTACTCTTGTAGGATTTATGATTTTTTCTGTTTTGTATGACTTATCCCTTGCTGTTACCTTGCAAGGTATATTCATTGATGAGCACGAAGTGGAACAAAATGTACTTGATCACTCGAAAGAAGGGAAGGCGCTGGATCAATATTATCCCGAGAACTACAAAATTTGCATCGACATCTTTCTAATCTTTGGGGGTTTTGTTAGATCATTTGGTATGTAACTTTTTTTTCTTTTCTTAACTGGTAATTATTTCCTATATACATGGCAGGATGACAAAAAGAAAAAGCAAAGCTAGGCAAATTGGGTTGCAAATGGACACATTTAGGGCCTGTTTGGAGTTGTGGTTGGAGTCTTAAAAAGTGCTTAAATAGCTTTTAAATCACTTTAATAGAAAAATTAAGTTTGTGCATATTAAAGCACGTACTTTTAATCTAAAAAGTTTGTGCTAATTTATTTAAATTAGGCAACTTATATAACATCCTCATAAAATTTTGTATTTACCGTTTTTATAGTATGAATTTTAATTTGAAGAAATATTAAGATGCAGGAGTACTCATGTTTCTGATGTGATAGATGTTGTTTAAATTCCCATGAACATAAGTGCACAGATATTCAATGTAGATGTAAACGAAGAAGCTGAAGACAATTCATCTTTGTCTCCTACAGCTTCTGATATGGCTCCTTCCATTCCTCCTATCCATCATAGCCTTACTGTTTTAAACAAACCATTCTCTTATGATTTAATTACTCTTGTTAATGAATACAAATCAAAAGAAAACCATGATAAGCGAAAAACTTATCATGCGACTTTCTCTGATTTAGAAAAACTCCGTGTTAAAAGAAAATGGAAAGAAAAAATGAATGAGCTTCAAAAGCACATTCTTTTCTTTGATTTCATCGAAAATTATTATACTTCAAAAAATAGTTTAAATGTTGTTAAAACTGATTTTGTCACAGAAGATGGAAAAGCTGTCATTAAATCCAGCCATCCACCTCTTGACAGCATAATTTTCAATCATAAAGGAGCTGAAGTTACTGCTTCTCCTTTCAAGCTTCCTGAAACAGGGTCCAAAAAAGAAAATCTTTTATTAAACTTAATCTCTCAAATTACCAACCTTGAGCTTAAAGAAGAATACCTTCTTAAGCTTAAAAAGACAATGGTTCGTCAAGAACCAGAAACTTCCAAACAAAGAATTAATTTTCAAGAAACTTTGGAACGTTTTCAAAAGAAAAAACCCAAAGATATTTCAATCAATGACCTACAACATGAAATCAATTTTATTAAAAAAGAGATTAATGAACTCAAATCTGAGATCAATAATCTCAAAACTGATAATGATATTTTAAAACAAGAAGTTTTAATTTTAAAAGTTGAAAAACAACTTGATCAGGACATTCCTTCTGATAATGAGCAAACGAATGATTCAGATAATGGTAAAAAAGAAGAGAAATCTTCTGATAACCAAATCTGTTTGATTCATCATACTATTCCTCCTAAATGATTTTCACGTGTTACTATTGTTGTTTGTCATGAATTTTCATTCTCTGTTGTTGCTATGATTGATTCTGGTTCTGATTTGAATTGCATTCAAGAAGGTTTAATTCCTAGTAGATATTTTGAAAAATCTACTGAACGACTTCTTTCTGCAAATGGTTCTAGAATGCAAATTAATTATGAATTAAATACTGCTCATGTTTGCCAAAACAATGTTTGTTTTAAAATTCCTTCTGTTTTAGTCCGAAATATGTCTGACAATGTCATATTAGGAATTCCTTTTATTTCCTCTTTATATCCTTTTTTGTCTGAAAAAGATGGTATTACTATTGATCCTTTCGGACAAAAAGTCAAATTTAAATTTGCTTCAAAATTTGAAATTGATACTGACAAAAGTTTGAAATCTTTATTATCCGCAAAAAATAAACATCTCTGTTTTCTTCAACAAGAAATCAGATACAAAAAGATTTCTGAACAATTGTCAAGCACATTGCTTCAATCAAAAATTGAGAATTTTAACAAAAAATTGATTTTTGAGATTTGTTCTGATCTTCCTAATGCCTTCTGGCATAGGAAACAACATGTTGTTTCATTACCTTACATCAAAGGTTTTAATGAAACAAATATTCCAACTAAAGCTCGCCCTATTCAAATGAATAGCGAGACTTTAGAATTTTGCAAAAATGAAATCAATGATCTTCTTCGTAAAAGCATAATCAGGCATAGTAAGTCACCCTGGTCTTGTGCTGCTTTTTATGTCCAGAAAAATGCTGAAATAGAGAGAGGAACCCCTCGCCTTGTTATTAATTACAAACCCTTGAATAAAGTCTTAGAGTGGATTAGGTACCCTATTCCCAACAAAAATGACTTAATTCATAGGATTTCTGATGCTGTAGTATTCTCCAAGTTTGACCTTAAATCAGGATTTTGGCAAATCCAGATTAATGAGTTAGACAAATACAAAACTGCTTTTACTACTCCCTTTGGGCATTTTGAATGGAATGTAATACCCTTTGGTCTCAAAAATGCTCCGAGTGAATTCCAAAATATCATGAATGATATTTTTAATTCATTCTCTAAATTCACTATTGTTTACATTGATGATGTATATATATATATATATATATATATAAATGGAATGTTTGCTATCTTGTCAAGATTCGTTTGCTATACATGCAGTACTGATCACGACTGAACATTTTTTGTTTTCTCGAGTATTGCCAGTTCTCGCTATGATCAGAGGTAAGTGTAGAGAACTAAGAGATGAAGAGAGGCCTGAAACACAGCCCGAAGATCCAGGCAAGCATTAATGCATGAGTACTGTATGTTTGAAAGCATGTTCAAATGAGAAACAATATATAATGCATGATCAACTCCCATCAATTTCTCTCTTTTCTAATAGTTTTTAAGCCTAACATTTGTGTTTTACCATTAAAATGAATTACTTATATTTTCCACAGAACTAAGCACTCGCAATGGAGCTTGGAAGCAACGATTTTCTCTGGCCATGTATGGCCTTTTCAACATAATCTTCAAGCTTGCATACAGGACAATTGAGATAGTTCTAATTGCACTAGGTATGTCAGTATACAACCAAAGTAACTAATTTTAAGGGAAAGTTCACTGAGAATATTCTGGGAATATTTATATTTTGTGTACTCAAATTACAAAAAAAAAAAAAAATTATAATGTACACAGACCAAATCATCATTTGGTTATATATATATATATATACACCATCTATTAACACACGATTGTTATGATGATGTCATGCATAACACACACGCATGGTTTTAATATGTATCTAAATTTATTTGTTTTTCTTCTGAGCATAATAATTACCTTGCTAATTTTATGCTTTGATTATACAATACCATTTTTTCTAATTTCCTAATTATGGTATTTCGTGTATGATGTTAACAAGGAATTCCCATGATAAGAAAGATCTATGAGGAGAAAAAGAAGCACATGTTATCTATTGTGATCATGAAAAAGCTTCTAACGAGTAGTAGAGATGATATGTACGCGTATTATTGCGGTGCGGAGGATCCATTAAAACGGCCAGATAAAGTAAGTACCACTCTATATCCGGACGACATGACAGGTGATGCGGACGACATGATAGGTGGTCCGGACGAAATGATAGGTCCGTATCACCAAATAGATCCGGACGGAATATTGGGTCGAGATCACAATAATATTGAAGATGACAACGTCAGAAACGGTAATACACTCAAGGATCCTAGCTAGCCTTCTCCAAAACTCATATCTAACTTTTGGAAAATGATATTCCCAAGAGAATGGGTTAAAAAAAGGTCATGATTTTTTTTTTATTTAATGGTTGGGAAAACAGAGTTTGTATTTTTTTTTAATATTTAAGAGATTTTAAAAAAATATTTGAATAAATAAATAAATATATTACTGACCAGCTTTCTAGTTAATTATATATAGGTACGAAGCGACCAGAGACTCCTATATTAATCGCTGCTCGAAATGGCATTTACGAAATTGTGGAGAAACTTCTGGAACAGATTCCGATAGCCATACATGACGTGAATGAAGAAAACAAGAATGCAATGTTGTTGGCGGTGGAGTACAGACAACCACGTGTATTTCAAATCCTGCTAGAAAACAATATACTGGTCAGAGACAGCGTGTTACGGGTAATGGATAAAAGTGGCAATAACGTAGCTCATCTCGCGGCTATGCGTGGAAACTATAGGCCTTGGCAGATTGCCGGGGAAGCCTTGCAAATGCAATATGAAATCAAGTGGTTTGAGGTATGCATATAGAAAAAACTATATACATATATATATTTGTAATAATTAATTGTTGTCATGTGTACGTTCTTGTTGCTTGGCTTCTGCGTGCAGTTCGTGAGAGGGTCCAATATCCCCTCTAACTTTCTTACCTGCAAAAACGGAGTCGACAAAACCCCCGAGGAACTGTTCATCAATGATCACGAGAATCTAGTCAAGCGCGGTGGTGAATGGTTAGTTAAAACCTCCGAATCCTACTCCTTAGTCGCTGCACTCATAGCCACTGTGGCCTTTGCCACCTCCGCCACAATTCCTGGAGGCTTCAAGAACGATAGTGGCATTCCAGCATTCGAAAACAGAACCCCATTCCACTTCTTTGCCATCTCATCACTCATCGCACTCTTCTTCTCGGTCACAGCTTTGGTCACGTTCCTCTCCATCTTAACATCAAGGTATAAACCAAGGGATTTCGCAGAGGACTTGCCAATGAAGCTCTTGATGGGTTTAACGTCCTTGTTCTTTTCCATAGCTGCGATGCTGATTTCCTTCTGCTCGGGACATATCTTTGTGATAGACGATAAGTTAAAGTATGTGGCGTATACAGTGTATGCAGCAACCTGCGTTCCGGTTACTTTATTTGCTGTGATGCAGTTTCCACTGTATTTTGATCTTATAGATTCTACCTTCAGGAAGGTGCCACGACGTAGCTACATGGTGTCCGTTCACTAAGTAATGTGCCTTTTTTTGCTATTCAATTTTCGTTTTCCTTTATCTCGTTTTATATATCGAATAAGGTGCTTTTCCTTTAGGTTTCTAAGGCGTGCTTTGTTGTTGATTGACCTGGAACATTTTGATAGATGTCTGTTATTGTGTTATTTTAGATCTTTTGAATGTTTGGGTTTTGATCTTTTATGATTATCTATAATTTACAAATGTCTGCTTGTAATTCTTCCGTCAGGGTTATTAATAAATTTAGAGTACCGTTCTCTTATTTAAATATATATATATCGAATGAGGTTCTCTCTGTGTGTGATTTACATTTGAAATTGTAAATCTATCTGAATAGTGTTATTAATATCAGATTTGTTATTGGACTATTAAATTTATCCGACAATCAAAGAGATATTTACGTTTGAAAATTATATATCTAAATAAATTATTAAATAAAAATCATTAATAAAAGAGAAAAATAATATATAACTAACTCAAAGGAAAGGAAATAAAATGCTGTACAACAAATATTAGAATATATTTTTTGGAGATTTTATCTCTATCAGATTTTTATGAACAGTTAGGATAGGTTTGGAAGCTAAGATTTTTCAAAAATTTTCATATCATCTCAACTCATCATTACACTTTTTTCAAATCTCTATATAAAATATAATAAAAAATTTAACTTTTTCAAATTTCAAAACTAAAAAATAATATTTTAAATTCTAAAACAAAACACAAAATTCTCATCTCACCCCCCAAACATATCCTTACTATTTGTTTAAAAGCAAAAAAGAGAAGACCATAGCGTAATTGGTAAACCCAAACCCCTTTGTAGCATTATTTATTTCTCATACCTAAAGCCCAAAAAAACAATAAAGTGAAGCCCACCTCTCTCTCTCTCGATTTTTACGCGGAAACCCAGCCCAACCCACCTTTCCCAATTCAAGATGAGAAGCCCAGCGTAGCCCTCCCACCCTCCAATTTTTCAACGGCACCGTTTCCCCCAATCCCCACCAAAAATTCTCTTTTCTTTCCCCCAAGACTCTCAACAATTTCTATTCTACTCAATAGAAGGATGCAAACCAACCTTAGAAACCAAATGATAAGACTTATGTTAAGAAATAATCTCACATTGCCTGTGGACAAGATCTTGGCATGTTTATAAGGAATGAACAATCCTCTCTCCCATAACCGGTTTTATGAGATGAGTTAAACCCATGAATTTTTTCATGATATCAGAGCCTACCACAGAACGAATAGGAGCCCACACTACTTATCCTGTGACAAGGACAAAAAAAAATACTGGCCTGCACGTGAGGATGGGTGTTGAGAAATAATCTCACATTACCTGTGGACAAGGTCTTGGGCAAATTTATATGGAATGAACAATCATCTTTCGTAAAACTGATTTTATGAAATGAGTTAGACCCGTAAAGTTTTTCAACTTATACAAATGATCTAAAAGAATTAAAGTAAATGTTGAATATAATGACGAAGAATTATCACTTGATGCAGGAAGGACCTATTAAATTCCAAGAATCTCACAGAAACATTAATTTTTATGAATTGCTCATTCAATGAATTTCAATTAATTGTATCTTGCCCCTTCAGAAAAAATCTTGTACCAGTTTATTATGAAATCAGTAGCAGCTAGACAAAAGAGGACAAACATCAAGAAGGCAAATCAAGTATTGCAAGAATTCTTGGACACAAATTTTGGAAAAGAAAAGTACCATGTAAAAGCCCTCATCGATCATAACGACATAACTTAAAGAGGAAATATTTTAGCTAACTCAGTCAAAAGGATAAACAGTTAACTTCACCCCTCCAAACACAAAACACTGCTCATCCATTGATAGACTCTTTTAAGTATAAGGGAGATGTATTGTCAGGCATTTTTCCCATTAAAGAATCTGTAAGTTCTTTTTTGTTCATGATGATCTCCAGATTCTTCATTGGTTCTCAAGGTAGTAGAGGTGGAGATGCATAGCTACTTGAACGATCCGACAATTTTGAAATGGAAAAAACAGAGTCACCACAAATGGAGATTAGGCATTCTTAGTGAAAGTTGAAGTAAATGCTTTTAAATTTTGGTCCAGTGTTGACAAGTGATACGAATTTTGGATAATCTTGGCGGACGTATAGTGCATAGAGAATAAATGTTGATGCTACTAACGGCAAGAAGTTTGAATTCCACCAGAACCTAATGTGTAAATAAGTTAAAAAAGAAGATGCTAATGCTAATATTAATCTGGCAATTTCTTGTCAAGAAAGAACACAGTCAAATTTACAATATACCTGCAAAAGAATATACAGTTCACAACCACCGAAACAATAACAATTAGTCTATTCAATAACATAACAGAATCCTTCTTTTGTTTACCAAGCACCAACAATGTGATGCAGGAGGATCCGAATCAAATGATGCTAAGTTTTTAGACTGCGCGTTGACTGCATTGAAATATCTTAAGGTGTCAGATCAACGCAAAAAAGGGCAGAAATTGTGATCTTTCCTTAATTGGGATAGTTTTGGGCACGTTTCAGTATTTTGGTCATAACTTTGACTATGGGTATCAGAATCGCGCATATGATCCCAATTCAGAAAGCTCTTTTTGGCGCGCACATCGTGAGCACCTAGCTACGCTCGGCATGCATCATTTTCAAGGCTAGATTCCACTGTTTTTCCCTCTGATTTCTTATTTTTAGTTATTTTTTCCTTTTATGGTAATATTTCATTTACTGTTTTGGAAGTGATTCTGAACTTGATTTGGGCCAGATTTTTGGCCGATTACATATTTTATTACATATTTAATTTTGGCATGATTATTGAAATTTTGCTACTTTTGGTCAAATTCTGATACAATCGATTTTCAACTATTATAGTCCGGTTTGTGGGTTAATTTGGTGATTCTTGAATATTGATAATTTTGAATTGAATATCAAAGACATTTTCTCTGTGTTTTTAGACGATTCTCTTGTCTTATTTTCTGTAAATTATTTGTTGAAACTAATTTGCAGAATAATCGTTATTCTATCCGGCGTCACAATGTCAACTGTGTAATGCTTGAGAGACTATATATAGGAGGCTCAGAATAATGGCAAGTAGCCAAGCAAACTGCTTAAGGTACCTGCAAGTATAAGTCCACAATAGTAAAAAAAAAAAAAAAAAGTTAAGGCTAAATAGAACCAATAACTTATTTTCATAATGCCATACATCTGGAAAAAAAAAATCTCGTATGCCTGATGAAGTCAGCCCCTCTAACTCCACCTATACATGCAATTGAGAAACAATAAAGGCAATTGTCATGAATAAGCATAAGAAACAATTGAGGATGACCATTTACCTTGTTGTCATATTTCGTCTATGCAGAACAAATACTAACGTAAAACTCATTTGATGAAAAAATCAAATCACCACAGCCATATATCTCCCCCAGGGAACTGCACATCAATTCACATATGAGCAAGCTGGAGATGATTATATGACTATGGAAGCGTTGAGAGAGAAAAAAATAGCAGACTACTATAAATAACAATCTAGGAGCCTATCATAAAAACCCTTTTGACTAACTGAAAATTTTCTCTATTTAAAACATAAATAATATAACATTTGATTTCCAGAAAGAAATTCCCTTTGAACAAATGAGGTTGTTTGAATAGTTCTTATTTTTGTTTAGTTTTTGAAGTTATTTTTGTTATTGATCTATGTCCTTGGTTGCAGGTTTACATTGAAAATACCAACACAATTGACGGGTGTGTAACATTTTTCCGGTGAGACAGATTTTTACATGTTAAAAAAATGAGGTCTGGAATCTTCTTACTTCAATATGAGGTCTAGGATCTTCCCTAGTGCCATAGAAATTCTTACTGGAGGCAAATAGGTAATGATATGGACTTTCATTTCTTCCCTTTGGCTTTATAGAGATTATGTCTTTTAAAATGTGGCCTGGACTGTTTTTGAATGTCTTTGTCATTTTAGTATCAGCTGCAATGTCTTAATCCAATTATTATTTGGCAGCACTTCTTTGCATCTTTTATGTCCTGTGATGAAGCTTTCAAGCTCATAAATGATGGATGGTGAGTATTGTCAGTTTATGAAGTTCCTTTTGGATTGAATGTAGCCTCTCAATATTTTTGGGTTGAAATTGTTTACTTGAAAAAATAATTTCATTCAAGTAATATTCTTAAGTTTTGATTGATGTGGATTTATCTTCGTGCATTCTTAACTGGTTGCAGGGGAGGAAAGTAGGAGACAATCTGGAGGTTTCCTCTCAATATCTTATGCATCATGGCAATAGATATTGCTTTTCTCCATTTCAAACCCCAGATATTTTTTATTGTCTTATATTTTTTTATTTTCAGTATAGTCTGGAAGATGGTAGGGTGGTTACGTCACTTCACTTTTTTCAGGTTCTCTGCAACATTCAAGCCCTTGCCAATGCTATGCCTTCTCTATTTGCTCCACAATTTGAAGACTTCTTCATATGTTCTACAGATTCGTCATTTTCATTTATTTTTATAGATTTTCATGTTAATTCCCCTCTTTTTTCAATTGTGGGTTTTCGGTAACATTAAATAGACAGGTGGCCTCCTTTTGGAGGAAGATTTGTTAATGTTGGGCAATGAAAATTTGTTAACTTTCTATGAGCTTTACTATTTAGAATGTTTATTCACAACAAATGTTGCGTTAAATAATTTTTTACACATCTTAGTTTTGGCAGAAAGGAGGCTTATTAACGTTATCATCATTAAAATAGAAAAGATAATCATCATTTGATGGAGTTCAGTTTTTATTGGGTAATCCATAAATAACTGAAATCAATGATGTATTACACTCCACTGTTTGTAGTGTGTATCTTTGTTTGGTACATCCCTTTCATCTTCCTGGAATTTTAGTGCACGAATTGATGCTTATCTTTTAGTGTGTTGCTAAGGTTATGTTAGAGACCCAGACCAGAGATTTGTTGCTGCAATTGGTTTATGTGCACAACAACTTCCAAAGACAGCAAACACATGCTTGCAAGGGCTGTTGGCTCTGACTAGACTGGTTTTGTTGCCTTCTACTTGTTTTATACTTGTTTTATTGTGAAAAAATGTTATTTTTCTCTCTACTTGTTTTGTTAAAATTAAGCAACATTTCACAATAGTACTAAACTCATCTTAACATCCAAACACATCTAAATTCGTTTTAGATGGGCTCTATATAACTCATTTCATCAACTCAACACACTATTATTTATAAAGAATTCAACTCAACATCCAAATACATCCTAAATCGTCTATAACTAGGTACACGTGCGTTTACTCGGATTATGATTGCCAGTCAATTTTGACGTTTTTATTTAGTAGTGGAGTCAGAGAGTCATTCAGCTTCTTTACTTAGCTAAGGCATTATTGGTGTGCAATGTATCATTGCTATCCGAGGATTACGATGGATCTTATATATATCTTGTTAGCTTTACTCATATTGTCCATATATATAGAGATTTTAATAGCGCTAGATTTTGTTATTTCAAAGATTATTATATAACCTATAAGGGGAATACAACAAACCATTGCTAGTTGCAAGTGTGTCGTTAGTTCAAGTTTTATATGTTTTATGTATTCAGTGGAATTTTTTTATTAAATTTTGTGAAAATCTTTTGCATTGAATAGGAATGGGTAGCAGGAACCCGCCCCCATCCACACTACTATGTGGGGGCAGGGCCCTGCCCGCATGAAGGGCCCCTAGCAGGAGTGAGGGGCAGGCGGGGTGGTGCAGAGTGCGGTTTCAACCCTACCCCTCATACTGAGGCGGGATTGAAAACCCTCTCCCCGCCCCCCCCCCCATGTGGGTAGCAATCCCACCATGCATGCAGGTAGCAACCCTAGCATCGAATAAAATTTGCCAGAAATATCTTTTCCATAGAAGAGACTATTTGTGGCGATTAGTTATTAGAGGGACCTCGGACTTCACTAGAGTCCACTCATCTTCCTTATTGCAGGCCTGGGAGGTTTGGCTATCGTGGTGCTGCTCAAACTCAAAACACAACATTAACAACTTATACTTCTATTAACAAAATTATTTACTTAAAAAAAATGGCTACACAGTTTGTGTTTCTTCTTTTCACATATATAGTTACTTGGAATCAAACAACGGGTTGTGGCTGTGACTTTGTTTGTGGTAAAATTATTTGAAAGATCTTCATATATCTTTTTCTACTGACAAATAAACTTGCTCTAGACCACATTGAATTTCTTATCACTTGTATATCTTTCATTAGTTACGTCCACTACAACAAAAATGACATTTTCAGACGATTTTATTTTGGAACGAAATGAAAATTGTCCCAAAAAGTGAGATTTAGGGACGAATTTTATTTTTCATCCCAAAAAGACGTTTTCCGTTCGAACGAATCATAAATCGTTCGAACGTTATATTTAGAGACGAAATATGGCATCCCTAAAAATGAAAACGTTCGAACGGTGATGATTCATCGTTCGAACGTAAATTTTGGCGTGATAAGTTAAATTATTTACCGTTCGAACGGTGAGCATATTTTTTTTTTTAAAAAAAGAGAATTATATTTATATTAACTAATAATTATAATAAATTTATTGATTAAATAATATGAATAATATAAATCAATAATTAGTTCAGGAAATATAAAATAAGACTATTTCATAAATAAATAGTGAATTTACAAAATATTAAATATTGTCCATTCTAAAAACAAAAGAAAAAATAAATAAAAGATAGAAAATACTAAGACTCCAACTCCTTGCACAGTTCCTCGACTGCAGCTAAACGTTCCTCTATCTATGTCAGTCGAGTACTAATGGTGACCTGAGTCGCAGACATGGCATCAACCTTCGTACGTAACTCAGATATGCTACTAATAATCTCAGTACGAAAATCAGACATAGCAAAACGGACCTCAATACGCATTGCATCAATCATCGGTGATGTCTGTCTGTGATCGTTGCACGCACGATCTCAGCCATTTCCTCACATGTAGCGCTATGTACTGTTGCCTCGGCCTGTGGTCCATGATCTCCTAGCTGTGCATCTCTCTGAGGATCAACTGGGTTTGGATGCTGTCCACGAAGACGCAATCTCGAGTGTCCTGTGCTGCGTGAGAGGGTGTGCTGTTGATCGGTCCTATCGGCTGCCGTTTACCCTCGGCAACATCAGGCACAACACTGAAAAATAATAGATATCGGGTGATCAGGATCCCGAATGGCAGTATATCTGTGGAAATGTACCGGGACTCTGATTGAATCCTATCGAATATATACCCCACCAGGTCAATAGGAATGCCATGAGCGACCCGTATCATAAATTTCGTCTGATCAATGCCAATCTCTGTTTTGTGCTGCCGAGGGTCGATGTTGTTGGCGATTATCAAATTCAGGATCTTGAAGAACAAACATTGATCTGCCTACTTGATGCTCTTCGCCCCATCATACAGGGGAGCATCTGGACCAACAACCAAATCCCTCACCTCATGATCAGCAATGATATCGACCTCATCTGTATAATAAACTGGTGCCTCCTCCTCAGCTGTCTCTACCTCAACTGAAGGATCAGACTCTCTAGGCACCATGTTCAGATATGCATCTGGCAGCCTAGGAATACGAAGATGCTCAGATAGTCGGTCCCGTGAAAATACAATCGGAACTCCTCGGACAGAGATGCTATATGCCCCTCCATCATCTGGGCTAGCACCATTGAGCTCTCTATAGAACTCAGAAACAATGTCGATATAGGCGATAGTCTCCAATGAGTCCCCTGGACTATCTAAGATAAGTCCCTAACTACGATCGCTGAAGACTGATGGCAGGAAATGACCGTCCTAGACAAGACTCTAGAAGTCAGACAACTTCACCTGTCGCTCTAATGAAACAGTCCTCTCCCTAGCAGGAGTACTGATACTAGTCTCTGCCTGACTGCGTCGCTTACGTCCCGCCCTAGAAGAAGACATGATAATGAACCTGAAATTTACAATTAATTAATAGCTTATCAATACAATATTAATAATAAAAATATTTAACAAAATGTGATTAAATTCTATATTAATTTAATTATAAAATAAGATATATTCTTACTAAGATCTAATGGAACTACAATGGTCAATAAAAATACACATTCACTAATATTATGTTTTAGCTATACCGTTCGAACGTGTTAAATATTTGGCCAGTACCGTTCGAACTCTTTAACAACGTTCGAATGGGTTAAGTGTAATTAACCTGTTTGGCTAGTACCGTTCGAACCCCAAATCACGTTCGAACGGGTTAAATATAATTTCTGTTTGGCTAGTACTGTTCGAACGCCACTACAAATCGTTCGAACGATACATCCTTGAGTCGATTCAGCCATTGAAATCTATGGAATCTTTTGATTCCATGGATTTCTCAACAAACAAACCTAAACTAAACTAAAATAAACCTTCCTACTATAGATTTAAGCAAATCTACGGTGAGTATTGATGGATAAATTGATTTATCCTAATTTAAACAAATAATCCATCAAAAACCTAAATTTAAACGGTAAAATAGTTAGAAAATGAGCATACCGGTGAATGAGGGTTGGAGGCTTCGACTGGGTACTGTTCACGGCAGCAACGACGTTGTTAAACGGCGGGGATTGAGGTTTTGGGAGAATGTTTGGAGATACCGTTCGATAGGTGTCCGTGAAAATGACCGTCGAGGAGAAGGTATATATGCAGTACCGTTCGAACGGTTATGTTCATGCGTTCGAACGGTTTTTGTCATATATTATATACTCTATATATTTTATATTTTAGAATTTATCTTATTATAGATATATTATAATATATATTATTATATATATATATATGATGTCCATAATTAATAAATGTAAATAGTACTATATATTCATATAAGTAACTATAATATATAGTACTAATACTAATATAGTATTAATTTAATGTATCATATATATATAATAATATATATACTATAATTAATAAATTTAATAGTACTATATATTCATATAAGTAACTATAATATCTAGTCTAATTAAATGAGACAATATGTTATTTATAGTGTAATATATTATGCTTGTACAATAGATGAGACAATATGTTGATACTATATATGTGCTACTTTACATATATATAATATATAATATGCTCGATTATATATTATTGAATATGATATTACTATGTTAGTAAACTATATTATATTCTATTATGTCTATATATATTAATGTTGTTATTTTATGTAATAGCATAATGTTAAAAATAAATATTCGTAAATATTTAGCAAACTATTCGAACTGTAAATAATTAGAGTTCAAACGGTTTGCTATGGAGCATTTCACATTCGAACGGGTATTTACTATCCGTTCAAACGTGAAACTTTAGAAGGGAATTTTCCCACTCATGGTTTCATGTTCGAACGGATAGTAAATACCCGTTCGAATGTGAAACTTTAAGAGGGAATTTGTCCCGCTTCATGGTTTCCAGTTCAAACGGTTAGTATATAATCGTTCGAACGGGAAACTTTATTCAAATATTTGCAATAGATCTCAGAAATCAGAATCTCCCCCTCCTGCCACTCTCACTCCCTCATGAACAAAGCTGCGCTATTCTCCCTCAATCCAGTCTCAACTATTTTTAAATTAAAAATATTATTTCTATTACTTTTTGTAGAGTTCCTTCTTAGTACACTCAATTTTCATCTCATTATCGGTATGTTTTTTATAATATTTATGCTTTCTATGATTTCTTTACTTTGTTGAAAAATTGTTGGAATTCTTTGATATTGTTGTTTATATTACTATGTTGTTATTATATCTATGTTGTTTATATTACTGTATTGTTATTACTATGTTGGAATTCTTTGAAAAATTGTTCATCCATTTTTTGTCATTGAAGAAGAATGGAAATCTGGAATGAACACGTTCGAACGTTGTTAACTATACGTTCGAACGGTATTTACGTTCGAACGGGTTATGTTTTACGTTCGAACGGTATTTACGTTCGAACATTTTATGTTTTATGTTCGAACATAAACTTATACATAAAAGTATAATTAGTTGATAATTTGTAGTGTAATTAATCATGTTGATGCATATTCACAAACAAACCAAAACACAATCAAACTTAGAAAGATATAATACAGACTATTGATTTATATATAAAGTCATAGAAAGATATAATACATAATTAATCAAACTTAGAAACATTAAAATTAAAATACTGCATCTTCCATCCTCCATGTCCACCACCTTAGCATTGCCACCACCACTATTCTTTAGGAATAAATCCAACCGCAACTAACTCTTCAAATAAAGCATTAATTCTTGTATTTTCCTCAGGGTTGAGTGAACTTCCAGAGTTCCCAAAAGAACTCTCCGTCATCTCATTGATACTCCCTGACTGAAATCCACTTTGGACATCTTGTGGGTTTGCATTGACAGAAGCATATGTAAGACAATTTTGTTCTGTCTCTTTCATTAGAGTTGCTAGTTGAGTTGTAGATTTACAACCTGCAGAAAATAAAGTAGAATGCTATTTATTAATTAGGAGATAGAGCATATTAGGATTTTAATCATTATATATGAAAAGAGAACCTGCTGCTGAAGAGCAAAAATAACTGAAAATATGCCATTGATAGGATTTTGAAGCCTAAATTGCGCTTCATATATAAGTGTGGTAGACGCTTCATAACGATTATTGACCGAGATGCGAGCAAGAAGCCTTGATGCATTACCTGCTCCGAAAACCTTATGAACGGCGCCAAATTGGATATATCCGACTGGACCATTGAAATAAGGAGCATAAATACATCCCGGACACATTTCTTTCTAAGAAATTTGCATGCTTCACAAGGAGAACCTCGCATCATGATCGTCATGTTGAAAGAGCATTTGGGGTTTAAAATATATAGACGGAGGAGGAAATTATCGAGAACCTCGCATCTCGATTGGTGAAAAGCACACCATAAAACCCGGGCAGAAAATCCGGAATTGCTTTGAGCCCCACCAAAAGTGTTTCATAAAAGATACCATCCGTTTGAGACAAATTTTGTAAGGACGGACAACATCCGTAAATTATGAAAATATACATCCGTAAATTCTGAAAATATACATCCAGAAATTTGCTTATCATCCTTGTGCACATTTCTCACAAACACCACCGAGCTCTCAACTCACATTTCTCATCAACTCACATTTCTCACAAACTCATTACAAATGGCCGGCCATCGTCCTTCTAATATTGTTCCTGATTTGAATCGAGAACCATATTTGCCACAAACATTAATCTTCACTCCTGATGCTATCAATGCCATAATAGCGACAGATAACTATTTCTTAAACAAGAGCGATGCCGAGGTCGTGGATGGAGCGAGAATACTGACATCTCAATATGCAACTGTTGTTACTACCATGAGCTGAAGGTTACTCCTCAGGGTAAGTGAGATAGAGATGCTTGAAAAATAAGTAAATAAATTGAATAATAAGCTTGCAAATAAACGAAAAAAAAAACAAATATTAAAAAGAGAAAATAAAGGGTTAAAGATGTCTATGGACTTGTATGCAAAAAATCTAGAACCAAAAGTAGCAGAGTTGGAGCGAATGCGAAAACAAATAGATGAACTAAAAGTAGCGGAGCTGGAGGAGGAAAGTGCATTAAATGCGATCAACCCTGAGAAAAATGCAGGGAATGACCTCAACCTTGAGGAAAATGCATCAAATGTATTCAGCCCTAAGGAAAATGCCTCAAATGCGTTCAACCCTGAGGAAAATGCTTAATATGCGTCTTGGCTATATGTTAATTGGCTATATGTATGGACTATATGTTTTATTTTATGTGTTGTTGCAAATTTGTTAGTTTGATTTATGTTTTGATATCTGTATGGACCATATGTTAGTTTGATTTATGTTTTGATATATGTATGGACCATATGTTAGTTTGATTTATGTTTTGATATATGTATGGACCATATGTTAGTTTGATATATGTTTTGATATATGTATGGACTATATGTTAGTTTGATATATGTTTTAGCTATATGTTTGTTGATGCACGTGACTGTTTGCAATAGCATATTAGACATAGATAAGAGTTTGATGCGAGTTAGAGATCGGTTAGGTGAGGATTACAATGTATATGCCCAAGGAGTTAAGAAATTTTTGGAGCTTGCATCCTGTATAATTGGGAATGATGGTCGTATTAGATGTCCATGCCGACTTTGTAAGAATTTACGTTCTCATAAGATAGAGTTGGTGAAAGAGCATTTGTTTGTTAAAGGTATTGACCAAGGTTATACTGATTGGGTCTTACATGGAGAACCGTTTCCAACATCATTCGAAAACATCGATGAAGATGTACATGTAGAGGTTGTTAGTGACGATCCGTGCCATAACACAGATCTATCAGAAGACATGGAGCAAATTCTGGGCGACATTAGTATAGGAATGTTTATGGATGAAAGTGGAACAGATCCATCTAATTCAAATGATCCGTGCCATAGCAAATTTACCCGCTTATGGAATGATTCACAACGTGAGTTATATCCAGGATGTAGAAGGCACAGTAAATTGTCATTTACAGTTAGATTGCTTCATATAAAATTCATGTGCCGAATATCTATTAAGGCTGTCAATATGTTACTGGAGCTGTTTGGAGAGGCACTTCCATCAGATAATATTTTACCCCGCAATTTCTATGAAGCAAAACAGTTGAAAAAATGACTCGGATTTGATTACAATCTAATACATGCATGTAATAATGATTGTGTATTATTTTGGCGAGAGAATGAGCAGTTGAACGAGTGTCCTATTTGCCATGAATCAAGATGGACAATTGAGAAGCAGAATGTGCCGCGGAAGGTTGTACGTCACTTTCCATTGATACCTAGATTACAACGGTTATTTATGTCACGTTCAACGGCTGTGGATATGACATGGCACTCATTATCTAGAGTCAAGAATGATAATGTCATGTCACATCCTGCAGACTCTCAAGTTTAGAAGGAATTTGACTTGGAACACCCATGGTTTGCTGAAGAACCTCGTAATGTTCGACTTGGGTTAACAACAGATAGATTTAATCCATTTGGGAACATGAGTACTAGTCATAGTACTTGGCCAGTTGTATTTATGCCGTACAATCTACCAACGTGGAAGTGTATGAAAGATCCATATTTGATGATGAGTTTGCTCATTCCAGGTCCGAGATCACCTGGAAATGATATAGACATACACTTGCAGCCACTGATAGCAGAATTGAAATATTTGTGGGAGAATAGAGTATTAACGTTTGATTCATCAACACGTAAGTCATTTAAGATGCATGCTGTGGTGTTATTGACAATAAATGATTTTTCTGATTATGGAAACTTGTCAGGTTGGAGCACTAAGGGAAAATTGGCATGTCCGACTTGTAAAAAATATATCCAATCTGAATGGCTTACGTATGGGAAAAAACTATGCTTCATGGGTTATCGTTGATTTTTACCTGGTGACCATAAATGGAGTAGAAATGGTAGGATGTTTAATGGTTCTGTTGAATGGCGGCACCCTCCACCATTCTTGTTTGGCGACGATGTTATTGCACAGTTTACGAATGTCTGAAGTAATGATTTTGATAAAAAAAAACAACGGAAGAGAAAACGAAGTGCATTAGAGTTGAATTGGACAAAGAAGAGTATATTTTTTGAACTACCCTACTGGTCAACGTTAAAATTGCGGCATAGTCTCGATGTTACGCATATTGAAAAAAATATATGCGAGTCCGTGTTAGGAACGTTGATGTCAATTGAAGGTAAAACGAAAGATAATATAAACTCACGGAAAGATCTAAAGCGGTTGGGAATTAAACCGCAAATGCACTTGCAATAAAATGGCTTGTCTGTTTACATGCCAATTGGATGGTATACATTGTCAAGGAACAAAAGGGCTACATTTTGTGAGTGGTTGCAGAAAATTAAATTACCGGATGGGTATGCCTCGAATCTAACAAGGTGTGTGCGAACGAATAACTGGAAAATTACTGGACTAAAAAGTCATGATTGTCATGTATTTTTACAATGTATATTGCCTGTTGGTATCCGTAGGTTTTTTACTAGAGATGTGCAGGTTGCATTAATTGAGTTGGGTGCCTTTTTTAAAGATTTATGTGCTAGAACGTTGAACCTATAAGTTTTGGATCGTATGGAACGAGAAATTGCACTAATATTGTGTAAGTTGGAGAGTATTTACCCACCATCATTTTTTGACATCATGGTTCACTTAACCGTTCATTTGCCACGTAAAGCTCGACTTGCAGGACTAGTCCAATATAGGTGGATGTATCCTATTGAACAATTTCTTGGAAAGTTGAAACCCAAAGTGGGTAATAAGGCCCGTCCAAAAGGATCAATTGTAGAAACATATATTGATGATGAGTGGCATACATTCTGTTCCAAATACTTCTACGGGGTTGACACAAGGTTTGATCGGCCAGAAAAAAATTTTGATGTTGACCAAGCAAGACAACGGAATGGATTTTCTGTATTTTCTCAACAAGTACGTCCACTTGGTGCTCAGGGTGGTTATGATTTGTGTGAACGAGAATTCGAGAAAGCTCAATGGTACATGCTAAATAAATGCCCAGAGATAGAGAGCCACTTGAAGTAAGTTTAAATTAATTGTTAATTAATCATTGAATTTACTTATTAAAAAATTATATAAACATACTTATTGTTGGTAATTTTTAATTTTAGTGATCATATTAACATGCTGAAAGAATTGAGAGTAAATGCTATAGACCTGAGACATGAACAGAAGTTTTCGAAATGGTTCGAACAACGAATAATGACATTAATACAGATGTAATTTTATTTCTTATTAAAATATTACTATTGTTAATGGTTAAATGTTTATACTTTATTTAATATGTAGGTTGTACAAATGCATGCGAGTAATCTGAACGATATATCAGATGAACTATATGGACTGGCGCGTGGTCCCTCGAGACGTGCTGCTAAATATTCTACATGTATTTCTCGAGGAAGTAGGTATCACACAATTGATCGAGAACTTTATAGGAAAATACAAAATAGTGGTGTCCTTGTCGAAGGAAGTCATGATGGAGACAATATTGATTTCTACGGAGTTATCGTAGATATAATCGGATTGAGATATGTGGGGGAGCTTGTGGTTTATATGTTTAAGTGTGATTGGTGGGATTTAAGCAATCCTCGAAGAGGAAAATGTCAGGATGAATATTTTCTGAGTATTAATACATCAAAAAAATGGTATGAAGATGATCATTTCATTTTGGCTTCCCAAGCATCTCAAGTATTCTATTTAAACGATCCACAGTTAGGAAATCAATGACATGTAGTATAAAAATTTTCTCCTAGAAATATTTATGACGTTATCCCTGAGGCGAAGGGATAAGATGAAGAAGAAGATGATCCCTCTACTCAAGAAGCATACCAAGAGAGTCAACCTGCCTTTAACTTATTTGTAGATTTGAGCAAGTATGAGATGATCACATTACATAGGGAAGATATTGAGGCTGATATAGTTGAGGCGACAGTTGATCAAAGTGTTGAGTCATCTGAAGTATCTATAGATGATGAGATCGAATCTATAGATGAAATTGATACAGATGATTGACCAATTTGTGTTCACATTATACAGTATCTCGCAATTATGCCACCAAAGAGGAAGGAAGTTCACATCCCATCTTCACATGTTTTTAGCTCTATGGAACAAGGTAAATAGCTACTACTCATTTTTTAATTAAGATATATGCTAATTGATACGGGGTAAAATAACTAATATTATTTTATAGAGATAACAATACAATCTCGTCATGGACAAGGCACTACTAGAGGTGTGACGTTGGAGAAATATCGTAAAGTAGATAAGATTAATGTTAACATTCTTGATGAACATACCGGAGGCGAGGGACAACAAGCAGCTTGGCTTGCATCGCATGTGGGTGCTCTTACACGGACTTATGCACCTTTGGCTACGAGTTCATGGCATAAAGTCCCCAAAAATACGAAAGAGTTTATAAAAAAGCGTTGTTTAGTACGTAATATTTAAATAATAAATTTATATTGATATTATTTAATATTTTAAATGATAATATCTTTGTATATATACTCTTTTAAAGATGACTTTGAACTAAATTATGGTCGGAAAGAGGAGCGTAGAACTGTTGAAGAGTTGATGTGTAATGCATTTCGCAAGTATAAGGCGAGATGTCATGAGCATTACAAGAAGTACGAGAATAAGGAAGAAACACGTGAGCATCCTTTTCAGGATGTCCGACCTGAAGAATGGAAAAAACTTTGTGACAAGTTTGATGATCCATCATATAAGGTAAAATAAATTAATTATTTGTGTATCATATTTATAATTTTCACTTACTAACTTTAACAATTTCTATGCAGGAGTGAAGTTATATAAACAAAACGAATAGATCAAAGTTGAAGATTCATCATCACACAGCCTCAAGATCTTTCCATCGTCTCTCTAAGAAATTGGTAATGTACTTTATTTATTCTATATAGTTTATTTTTAATATTAACTTTATATCTTAACAATGTCTCTTGTAGGAAGTGTTAGACACCAATTATGATCTAACAAAATTATATGCTGCATCACATACTAATAGTAATGGAGAGTGGACTCATCCCGATGCTCGTGAAAATTATGTAAGTATGATAATTTCTTTTAATTAAACATATTTAAATTATTGTGTCAATATTAAACGTATATGTTGTGCGTAGGATAAAATGCTTGTCCTACGTGCTGAAGCTGCTTCAGATCATAATTCATCAACAAGTGATGTTGAAATTTTTACACAAATTCTAGGGCAACGTTCAGGATATTTGAGGGGTTTTGGTCGCTGTATAAAGCCTTCAAGCTCTTCATCAACGTCAAGGACGATTGTTATTGCGTTAGAAAATGCAAATTCTACGATTCAAGAATTGCTTACAAAACAGCATGAGTTAGAGGCTCAATTGACAAAATAAGCAGAGATGGAGATTACAAAACAGCATGAGTTAGAGGCTCAATTGACAAAACAAGCTGAGATGGAGATGCACATGAAATAACAAGAAGATGAACAAAGAGAGATGAAGCTTCAAATGCAGATACTTATGCAACAATTCCGGCCTCCAAGCAATTAATTTTCATTAGAAATGGTTTTGCATATTGAAAAATTATATATCATGTACTGAGAATTTTATTAGTATTATTAGTATTTTATTGAACAATTTGTACTGTATTTTTAAAATATAAATATCTATCTGGTTTTAAATTAGTATTGATTGTCCATGAAAATAATAACCGTTCGAACACTCATCATTCGTTCGAACGTATACAAATCGGACATAACTATTTGAACATCATACATTATCATTCGAACTAAAAAAGTTACGCGCCGTTCGAACAGCAAATTCACTATTTGCGTTCAATCATCAATTTCTCCGTTAGAACGTTTCTTCATGAATTACCCGTTCGAACGTTCTTTACTTCGACCCATTCGAACAGTCCCATATGTTAGAACGGTATTTTATAGGTTCGAACGGTTTTCCAAGACGAATTTAATTCATTCAAACGATTTCGAACGGTCCAGCTTAATTTTGTCCCAAAAGATATTTTTTGGGACGAATTTGTGATTTTCATTCCAAAATATTTTTTGGGACAGTTTTATAGGGACGACCTTGCGACACTTTTTTTTTCGTTTCAAAAAATATTTTGGGACGAAATGCCAATATTTTAGGACAAAATTTTTCGTTCTAAAAAACATTATTTGTTGTGATGGTCAAGATTAATGCCACCACAATTTAAATATTAATTAGGTAATTAGGTTGTGAAAAAAAATTATTAAAAAATAATAATTGAAATATTAAATTAAATTATTAATTGATATATAATTAGTATAATTTTAAAATATGAAAAAAAATAAATTAAAAATATTATTTAAAAATAATAATATTATATTATTATTTTAACTAATTCATTAATTAATTTAATTTAAAATTATGGTTATAAAAATTTTAACTTTATAAATAATAAGTACTTTTAATAAATTTGATGAGTACAGTACGAATGCTGTCCAACGCCTAAATCTTGACCTTTGCTATACACTCTGGGAGAGCTTTGCATTGGAAGGTATATGTCTAGTTTGTTTTCAGAAAACATCTCAATTTCATCCTTATATTTTTTTCAAATTTTAATACAAAATAAAATAAACAATTCAATTTTTTTAAATTCATCTCATCTTATCTTACCTAATCATTACAATTTTTTTAAGTTCTAATACAAAATAAAATAAATAATTCAACTTTTTTAAATTCTAAAACAAAAATAATATTAAAAATATATATTTTAATAATATTTTATTTTATTTTTTAATTTTAATATTAACTCATCTTATATCATTTTATCTCATTTCTAAAAATAAACAAGACCTAAAAAATGAAGGATAATAGTGATTAACTATTCGTTCAGAAAGGCTACCAATTCTCTCTCTCAAGAAACTCTCTCGCCCGATCTCAGTTGGGGGAGGGGAAGCTTCGGCTTCCTCTTCCCCTTTCCTCTCCTCCCTCTCTACCGTCGTTTACAACGGTTTCTGTGTATTTTTTTTTTTGGTGTTTTGCAGGTTCGGTCGAATAAGTGGGAGGAGTCGATCCGAGCTCCACTGGTGGAGTTTTCCTACACGCGTACCACCGGAGGATTCCTTGCCCGCCAATCTAGCAGTCGTCCGCTTTGGGTGCCATATGGAGCGGCGCGTCGCTCCCACGCGCGTATTACAGAGAACGCGTGGCATACGCAAGCCACCGCGTATCACACCGCGTCGGAGCCGTGTGCGGTAGCTCAAGGCCCAGTACACCGGCACTGTCTTGACCGGCTGTTTGTCTCCTTCCCAGCGTGGCGCGTGCTTTTCACGCACTACCACCGATCCTGATTTCGTGGCTTTTTCCGATTGGCGTTTGGTTGTTTTGTGGCTTGTTTGGTTGCTGTTTGTAGTGTTTGTTTGGCTGGGTTGTGTTGTGTTGTAGGAAGTTGTAATTTCGGCTCTATGTCGGTATTTTTTTGTTGGTTTTTTTTAGTTTTTTTGGCGTTATTTTGTTGGCTGTTGGACTTATGTCCATAGCTTTTGTGGACTACTTCTCTTCCTTTGGAGGATGGAGTTTGGTGGGTTACTTCTCCTCCTTGGGAGGATGGAGTTTTGGTTGTTGGTTGGAAGATGGAGCGGATACTCTCTTTGAGAGTTTTCTGATTTAGACAATGCCGTCGCATAGATTTGCGTATGGAAAACTTTAAACTGAATTTAGTTTGACTTGTAATTGTTGAGTCACAGGTGTAACTCCTTATGAAATGAATGAATGATATCTATTTTTTATCAAAAAAAAAATGAAGGATAATAGCCTGTCATCACGTCATGCTCTTGACAGATAGCTAGCACTTTGTCGGCGCTCTCATGGGGCAATAATAGCCAAGCTAAAACGTTTGCACAAGAGACAATTTGTGGGCGTTGAGCCTCGCGAGGTACTTTAGCCTATGCAGCTTTACCGATCACTTTATGATATTAATGTTGGCAGTGAGCCTCGTGAGGTTCTGCATTGGATAGCATGGATTGTTGGCTGGATCTTCCCTAGTCTTGATGGGTTCCTGGCCTGGTGTTGAATTCAAGTAGGACGAAGCCGTCACAACCCTGAGATATATTATAGTCGACAATTATGATTAATAATTCCAACCACTTCGTTAGTAGTTGCTAAAGTACGTAGCCTTCACAAAAGAATTAAGTTCTAGAGCTTCAAAATGAGGCGTATATATATATATATATGCAAATTACTATACTATATTTTAAGGTACTCATTGTTAAGAACGATAGAGGAAAAGTAAACAAAATGTGAAATTAATAATACAGGACATAAGATTTATATGTTTTAACAACGTTCATACATCTACGGAATTACAAACGATTTCATTCAGATAAAAATCAAGAATACAGTGTAGCAATCATATTAGAGTTTAATACAATATATAAGTAAACTCTAATTGACGGAGTGGATAGGGTCAAATTGTCGCCCTATTGAAAGTCTGCAGCTTAGCCCTATTGATGCAAGCTTCAGAAAATTCACAAAAAAACTATAATGAATCTTTGTTTAATCGGATCATTAAACTGTTAAATATTTTAATATGAACATTAATAATTAAATTTTTGATTTTCTATGATTCACAATAATAAAACAATGATAATTAAAAACGTACATTTCTCCATCTGTTTGATGAAGAATCTGATATGACTATGAGAGAAGAATCACCCTAGCAACTTAACCTCACAAGTGTCTTATAATGGCTAGAGGTACAATAATGTTGTAGGTGAAAACCTTTAACCCCTCAATCCTATTTATAGACTTCTGACCATCAAAAAATCTAAGATTTTGTGTTTGACTGTGATTAGATATATAAAGTTAATCTTATCTCTTAGAAGTTTTCTTATCCCATTATAACTCATTTATTAACTGATAAATTTTGAGTTATTCCAAACTCTATCAAGATGGGTATGTGGGACACAGAGTTTAAATAAAACTTTTATATTCTCCCACTTGGCCCATACGCCCATAAAATAATATTTTCCGTTCATGGGTTTATCATAGGAAATTAACCATACTGCACAAATTCATTTCCTGAAATCTTCATAGCTCAAAATACATTTCATGAGTTTTGTAATATCAATATCAAACCAGTTACTAATGCGAGTCATGACGGTCCTCTATTATATGATCAACAAATTCCCTTCTATGCACCACAACAATAGTAACTTAATTTAACATGATCTTTAATTAGGATAATTAAGGCTAATACTGTAATGCCCTGGGTTCTAATTCATTTCTATTATTGATATTATCTTGTCATCATTTATCCACGCCATTTAATGTACATATAAAGTGGAAAAACAAGAAAACAGAAACAACCATAATAGATATCTTTCAATTTCCAGTAACAAATACTCATCATATTAATGATCTCTTTAACATGTTCATATCATGGGTATAAGCATATGACCTATCTTTTCAACATGTCCCTTAAAGTATAATTATTAACACACTATCGTCATGGACATATTTATTTCTGTACTTTCTCCTTAACACTTATGTATTTAAATTTTCATTAAATACTTATCATCTGGAGAAAAATATTCTGAGAAATTCTTATAATACTTTCTTAGCGGCTTAGCTATAAGTCGACAATTCCAAGTACTAAGATAAATTTTCTCAGTCAGATACCATACATTGTGGCCTCAAAGCATACCACAAACTCAATCCCTATTGCATATGAAGCAGTAAGAGATTTACCTCATACTTTTCCATAAAATAACTCTATTAGATAGTAAAATACATAACTATAACTGTATTTTTCATCATTAGAGTAATCCTACAAAATAATGTATGATTATTCAGTTACCTTAAGAGTATTAGTTCTTCTTAAAGCAACAATATAATCTTTAATTTCTTGCAAATAGCTTTGCACTCTTTTCACAGCTTTTGGGTCAAATATACTTGGGTTACTTTGGCAACAACCAAGAATGTCAACTAAAAACTGACAATCAACCTTATACAGATTTGTGCAATCATCAGATTTATTATAACAATCATATACAAAATTTCTTTAACAACCTAATCACTTGAGGACACTGTAAAATACTGAGCATGTTACATTTTATTTTTAAAGCATCTATTAAACAATAATTATTCGTGTAAAATCTTCCAAAATTCTATGCAACTATACTGAGACAATCATAATAGTCACCGTCTTGGTATTAAGATTCAATCCCAATTATGAAGGATGTCTCATTCATAATTTCATTTTTAAAATTCCTTAGAAACATAACTTTAATACTATACTATAAGCCATAATTCATACTTGCCAAAAGTCATATACATGCATGATTATAAATACAAGTATACTTCCATTGACTTACAGGTATATACATTAACAATGTTTTTCTTAATTCCAAAACATTATTGGTATTATTAAATTTAGATACCAATTTTTCAAAGAAATAATTTTATTCATTTCTAGTAAATTTCAGACTTTCACTCTACAATTGTTTTCACGTCTCTTTGATGTAACTCTAGACCATAATGAGCTACTAATTCTACAATGATTCTTAGGTTAGGTTTGGGGTAAAGATGAGATTTCTCATCTCTATCTCATCTCATCTCATCATTACAACTTTTTTAAATTTCCATACAAAATATAATAAACAATTCAACTTTTTCAAATCCTAATATTTTAAACTTTTATCTTAATACTATTCACAAAATTTTTAAAAATTCTCATTTTATCTCACCTACCAAGCATAAGCTTAATGAGTTCTTTCAGGTTTATTAGAAATATATTTTATAATCAATGCTCATTTCTGAGTGAAATCCTTGATTACAAGTCTGACTTTATATCGTTCAACATTACCTTTAAAATCAAGATTTTTGTCTCCAACACCCATTTACATTCGAATTTTATACATTTCAAACAATTTAGAAGAAATTACAGACTTTACACTAATTCATGGATTTCAATCACTTTTTTATGCAATATTTCTATAACTTGTAAAAACATATGCGAACTTTCATTTCTTTTTATGTCAAATTCAAATTTTGAAAATACACTACGTAACCTGACCAAAATAAAATCAAGAAAATCACATGAAGTTACCTGTTCTGATGTCTCCATGGCCATTTCTTCAGTGGTGTTTCTCTGCTGAGGTGGATGATCATTTTCTTGTTGTTCTATATTATCATTAAGATAATCATAAAGTGAACTATAAGCATTTTCGAAGTACAAGAATGCACTTCACAATAATCACATCTCTAGTTTTTATACTCCCACTGATTTTGCCAACCATAAGGAATCTGACATTTTAATTTTCTCAAAATTCAAACTATGAATAGAGGCAATACAATCTAAATCATTTGGATCTCCTTGAGTAATCAATAATGTGCCCATTAACTATTATAAGATCCAACTTTCTTTCATTTGGATTATAAAGTCTTACTTTAGATTGACTATCTATACATGTATATGTCTTAAATCCAGTTCCACAACTCAAAAGTCTTTGAAACTACTTACTGTAAACACAACTTAAGATATATACCATTGTCTTTAATAATTTTACTACACATCTTTTTAAGAATTTAACAAAATAGATTAGGATTATGACCTGACTCATAATACTTTTCCTGGCACTCACTACTTCAATCTAATTCAATGATTTTTACCTTTCTACCTAGCTGCATTTCCTCCCCATGAGAAGTACCTCAAGAATTTCTAATGGTTTGGGACTTCTCATCTAGCAGATAGATACATTCATACCATAAAAATCATCTATGAAAATCTATCATACATTATAGAGAAAATGTTTACATGCGGCTACATGCATTATCTCAAGAAACTCTCTATTCCTTGTATCATCTTTTCTTAATATGTTTGATTTGTTTTCCTTTTATACAAATTAACACACATTCTGAGATTAGAAGACCTAAATGCGAAAAATATTTTATTTACTAATCTCTACAACTTTTCTTGGAGATATTCTCCAAACTTTTATGTCATAAATTATGTTTCAAGTTTTATGCCATAAATTGTAAAAAAATTTCATAAATAATTTTTCACTTGGTTCTAATACATGGCTCATGAGTAAAAATGAAAAACTTTTAACAAAAGCACTATTATAAAGGCAAATAAGAATTTTATTGGAAGAAAAAATGGAACAAGCATAAATGGCATTTTGAAACAATTTTAAAAAACTGAACATTTTTGCTCGAGTTCAACCACTAAAATAAGTATCAACATTTATAGAGTTTGATTTGAAACTTATACAAACATAATACATATGGACATTTGCACTCAAGTTCAATCTAAAAAGAATGTAGAAATATGTATAAGATCTGATTTGAAACTTAAATAGAAAAAAAGGTTTACTCTTCCCTTTGAATCATGTCTCATGCTTACGGCACCTAAACTTTCATGTGTCATTGTTTCTTTCAAACTTCAATTGACATGATTCTTATATTTCCATCACCATCATTCCCCTCATTTCCCAAAAGATACAAATGACTTTTCATATAAATTAGCAAAATAAATTTGTATCTAGCTAACAATCATGCTACCAACTTTTTCATATCTCATTATTTTAATGAAATAATAATGTCTCTGAAGTAAACCATTAAGAAATTCTTTTAGTTTGATATATAGTAATTAATCCAATATTCTTAAAATGTTGTATTTTTCTGACCCTTATCACTATTCTCAATAATAATTGATGTTTAGACTTAAAATGGATAAACCAAGGTCTACAACTCTTAGTGTAAATTTGACATGCTCATGTTTCTCTATACTAGAGTCAATTCTGTACAGAAAACCTTATAAAGATATTCATATACTTATTGCAAGAAAAAATGTTAATCACATTAATGCTTTGAGTTCGACACTCACGAACAATAATCAGAATTTAATCAATTATGGATGAACTAGTAGTATCATCAAAACCCTCATTTGGGAATAGATATTGATACACAAAGTGTTCTCACCAGTATTAAATCTGTGGATGAACTAGTTGTATCATCAGAATTCTCCTTTGGAAGTAAACTCTGGCATACAAAGTGTTCACTCCGACTTTAAATTATGTGGATGAACAAACTATATCACCATAATTCTCTTTTGAGAGTAAACTCTGGCATACCAATTGTTCACTCTAACTTTTATTTTAATGGATGAACTAGTAGTGTCATCAAGACCCTCCTTTGGGAGTAGAACTTGACACACAAATTGTTCACACTAACTTTATCCACCTTACTATGGAGTTTAATGATTTTTCACCAAAATTAAAAAAATCTTGTACCTTTGGGCAACCAATCTTTTCTTTAATTCTGATGTAAATCATTTACCTCATGTTAGATAAACAAATATACATGACATGATAATAAGAGCCAAAATAAACAATTCATACATGTATTTAATAATAACATGTACATAAGATTTAATACATAATAACATGCATATGACATTTAATAAAATTTAATACATGTATGTAACAATAATAACATGCATAAAATTTAATTTAATACATGTATAGAAAATGTAATAAACTTTAATACATGTATTTAACAATAATAACATGCAAATAAAAAAAATTCAGAATTTATTTATTTATTTTTAAATAATTAATATTAAACTAATAATATTATAATTTGACTGGACTGATCCAGTAACTCGGGCCAAAACCCAGTTCATTAGAGAGGCCTTTGGTCAATAAAGACACCGGTTCGGGGCCTTATGTACAGGGCCTATAGCCAGATTTCCATTCTGACCTTTTTTTTTTTTTTTTAAGCTAGGCCACTGATTCATTTCTTTTCTCTTGGGCTGGACCAAGGCCCAGGCCTAGGCCTTTCAAAAATTAGAAGAAACCCCCTTCTTCCTCCTTAATCCATTCCAGCGCTGCAGGGAGGAATTAAAACTCCCTCAACACGCAGCGTCGCACCTCCTTCTACAATCTTGAGCTGCTGCAGCTGTGAGCGTTGTCTGCGAGGAGGCCATGGGTCAAGGTGTCTCCATCCTCCTTCCGCCACCGACTCCTAATTCACTTTACTTTTTTTTTTTGTTTTTTTTAATTCGTTTTACAGGAACACCACCGTGTGATGCTGCCAGTGGGCTTTAGAGCTCTCTGCCACCATCTCAAAGGCGTCGCGGAGGAGATTACTATCCTCCTACCTGCACCGACAATCCTCAGCCCCAGCGAGCTACATAATCCGGCTGGACAACGCCCATTTGGGACTACACAATCCCTTTGCGCCACTCCTATACGCCGCCCCTTTACACGTCGAGTCACCGACACAGTGACACGGCCACCTTACTCTGCATGCTGCTGACCCACAAGCGGCCCCTTACCCAGCACATGGCAGAATGATAATACCTTACCCAGCACGGCGGCCCCTTACCCGTCATGTGCCTTTAATTGATAATACCCATATAAGGTATTATCGTTCACAATACATAATATACTTTTATCCAGCACACGATAGCCCCTTAACCAGCGGCTACACAATACAAGGGCTACACAGAGGCTCACTATTACAAGGCTTTTTTCTCCAACACACAATAATGTAAACAATACAAAACCCATGCAAGGAGTTGGAATCATGAATCAATTATGAGAGTTTTTCTCTTTCTCCAGCATAGACACAATATGGCAAAAAAAGAGAAATAAGAACACCAAATGCATCAATGAATGTCAGTGTATCATTATTCCATAATACACAGAATCAACAAATTATTTAAAACATCATCATAAAATTTATTTATCAGATCGTAAAATAATATTTTTGATCTTTCTCAATATGATAAAATCACAATATACAAAAGCACATATTCACTATATACCTTTGATTTTCTATCATCCACAATAATAAAACAATGACAATTAAACACGTACTTTTCTCTATCTGTTTGATGAAGAATTTGATCTGACTATGAGAGAAAGATCACCCTAGCAACTTAGCCTCACAAGTGTCTCCTAATGGCTAGAGGCACAATAATATTGTAGGTGAGAACCCTTTAACCACTTAGTCCTATTTATAAACTTCTAGCCATCAAGAAATTTAAGATTTTGTGTTTGACTGTGATTAGAGATATAAAGTTAATCTTATCTCTTAGGAGTTTTCTTATCCTATTATAACTCATTTATTAACTGATAAGTTTTGAGCTATTCCAAACTCTATCAAGATGGGTGTGTGGGATACAGAGTTGAAATAAAATTCTTACATAAACGGCTGCAGATGAACGGATTAGACTCCACGCAAAGCAGCGCAACAACCATGAGCGCTGTATAATAGATATGCGGCGAAAGTTCAAGCACTACAACTGTAACATCCCAGATTTTAGTGTATTTTTAAAGAAGGGTTATTTTAATTTGTTTAAACATTTATTCTCTTATTTTAAATTTATGGGAATTTTAAATATTATTTTATTATATTTTTAAGTTGTGAAAATCATTTACGGGATTTTCTTTATATTATTTATTGTTTTGGATTTAAATTGATTTTTAATTTAAATTGATTTTTTTTTGGATTTTAATATTTTTATTGTTTTAATTGAGCATTTCATTGAGTTTGAATTATTTTATTTATCTAGTGGTTTTAAAATCGTTTTCGTTGGATCACTTTCGAAACCCAAGATGAAGGCTGGATCTCCTTTTTCTTCCTTCTCTTTTTCTTTTTCTCTTTTTCTTTTTCTTCTGTTTTCTTCTTCTCCTTCGGTTTCCCCCTGCTAGCCCGATGCCTCTCTCTCTCTCTCCTCTCCCCCGTTTTCGGCTTCACCGTCCCTAAGCCGTCGCCGGCCGGTGGTGGTCGACACCGCCGGTACCACCGGCTTCCCCGTGCGCCGGCGAGCCACCCCTCCAAATCCCAGCCCCCGCCATGCCGCCGTTAGCCTCCGGAAGCCGTGCAAAGCCGCGGCCTTCCTTCACCCGTTCCGCCGCCGTCCGGCCACCATATCTCCACCACTTCATCACCGGCCCTCCAGCAATCATTTGGACCCAACCCCGGCTCCGATCCGTCGCCGGAGCCGCCCCAACGAACACCATCTTCGATTGCACTTTCTTGGCCTTCCACCGCCGTTTCGGCCACCACCCACGGCCAACCTTCGACACCATTAGCTTTCCCACCTTCCATAGGCCCTACCCTATCGTTCTCAAGTCTTCGTTTTGGCCCCGAGTGATTTTGGGTTCACTGTGTTTTGGGCACAGTGTTTTTACATTGTGGAAGTTGCTGTTTTGGTGATTCCAAATGCTCCGTGATCCTCCGAAAAATATATTAAATGGCTGTAAGTATTTTCTCGAACATCTTTTAAGGTTTTAATATATTTTTGCACTGACTGGTTTATTATGTCTGTGTTTGGTTGTGTTGTGATCCGGATTGATTGTGGAATTTACTGTTGGGTTTGGTTGTTGGAATTTATCGTTGGATTTGTACATTGCATGTGCACACATATTTTGTGTTTAATGAAAACTGGGTTTTCATATGTGGGGAAAAGGAAAGGAGACTGTAGGGATGGTGGTAAGCAGGGATAGTGGTGTTGTCCCACCTGCGATTCTCGCCTACAGTGCTCCATTGGGTTTTTTGGTGTTGTGTGGAAAGGAACTGTAGGGATGGTGGTAAGCAGGGACGGTGGTATAGTCCCGCCTGCGATTCCCGCCTACGGTGTACGCGTAGGGATGGTGGTAAGCAGGGATGGTGGTGTTATCCCGCCTGCGATTCCCGCCTACGGTGCACGCGGTAGGGATGGTGGTAGAATCCCGCCTGTGATTCCCACCTACAGTGTCCAATAAATATTTTTTGGGGTTGGTGCATATATCCTCATATGCATGCATGTTGGTTGCATTAAATGTATTTTTACCTTTGGGATCATTTGGATTATTACTTACCTGCGGTAACCTTTTTAGTACCGTAGATTTTTTGTGAAGATGAGGTTGAGGATGTTGAGCCTCTGGATCGGCTCTGTGGATAAGTGGCATGTGGTTGCTGCTGTTTAGGATTATGGAAATTATTTATCTCTTGTGTATGTATTTGAATTTTTACTGTATTTTCTGATATTTGTATTAAATATAAAAAATTCTGGTACTTAGTGACTTATTTATTATTTATCCGCTGCGTTTTATTGTGCACTGTTTATTTGTTACACACACTTGACACTTGTCGTTGGGATGCGTGACCGTGTTGTCATCATCCTGATGTCGCGATTCCTGCGTTGTTTTGCACGTGAGAGTCGGGGCGTCACAACAACACATTTGAGTTTTAGTGAAAGTTAGGAATTTGTGACAGTCCCTAAACCGTCACTAAAAAGTGTTTTCTGTGACAGTTTTTGAAAACCGTCACTAAAGACGGATGAGATTTTTTTTACATTCCAACGAATGAGAAAATTACGTTCGAACGTAAAAAATTTTTGGCGCAAACCTTCGAACCTTAGTAATTAACGTCCGAACGTGAAATTTTTTGGCGCAAACATTCGAACCTTAGTAAGTAAGGTCCGAACGTTACTTATAAATTTAAATTAATTAAATATGTTCTAATTTTAAATTTATGTGGTTTTGATATTGCATAATTTGGATACAAGTCTAAAAAATTGACTTGTATACATTTATATATACATAATTTTTAAAATATAATTATATATTTATATATATTTTAAATATTTATGTTTTTATATATATAAACTTATGTTTATATATATATATATATAAATGTGTATATATTTATATATACATATTTAAATATATACATATGTTTATGTATATTTGAAGTGCAGTGATTTAGTATTGAAGTTGAAAAATATAACATTAAATAAGATTGAGAATTGTAATTAAATAATCATAGATATATTAAATAATATTGTTCCTTACAAATATTAAAAATAAAATACATATAATATGATAAAAGTACGTAAACAACACTCAGATAATATCACCGTCTGGGAAAGTGATAGCTGCCCGTACCTCCTCAGTCAAGATATCAACCTTGTCATTGAGGATATGTACACAGTGTGACATCTCGGCGATAGATGCCTCTAGAGGCCCGAGCCGTTCATCGATCTTACAATCAATATTCGTAGTCAGCTGCGAGATCACTGCATCAATCCAAGCAGGCCGCACATCTCCCACAGATGTACTGGTCGGCTGCTGACCACTACTCCCCACACTGGGCTGGGGTTGCATCGGAGGAACTAGATCCGCTACAGGGGGTGGTCGACGTCCCCTCGCCTGTCCAATGCTACGTCATTGAGTGGTCATGTCAAGGGCGCTCATTTGATCTTTGGCCATCTCTAAAGGCTGGGTTGGCACTCCCCGAGCAAGTAGTAGCCGGCTGAGTAGGACACCGTATGGGAGGTTGTCCGTGGAGACGATGCTCGCCTTGTAGCGGATCCTGTCAAAGATGAGCAGGGGCAAATCTATGGCATCTCCATGTGCCACCCGTATCAAAAACTGTGCCCGAGTCCAACTAAATGTGGTCTTATGTGCCATAGGATCCACGTTTGTTGCAACTACAAGATGCAATATACTAAAGAACGGCAACAAATGATTTTGGTGGAAGGAGTTCGGCCTCTCAAGCTGCATGCGGTCTCTCCCGGTGAGGATGTAGAAATCCTCGTCTCGGTCGTCATCCGTAGCCGAAGGCTCAGCACCGTCGGCCTCTGACTGGTTTGCATCTCTGGCTGATGATGCATCAAGTGGGCCAACAGATGATGCAGAAGTGCCTACATCTGCCTCAGTCAATGTCTGAACTCCTCGATGAATCCCGAGGTGGTCGGCGATGATATCGGCTGAAAACTCAAATGTCACACCGCATACAGTCACGGTGTGAGAGGATGCGTCATGAGGCATGGAGCACATCTCCATGTATAACTCCTGAACCATAGAGGGGTATGCCTTACCCCTCAATGTGCAGATATTTCCCCAGCCTCTACTGAGGAAGACATCTCTCAGGTTCGTATGCTCCCAACTGAGCTCATCGAACTCGTTGATCAGGGCTTCTCGCTCGACCATAACAGTACGAGACCCGATCCGAGTAGTATCTTGAGTAACTCCTTCCCTCCCTCGTTTCCTAGAATGAAAATGATGAGCCATCTCCTGAAAATAGAAAATGAAACAAAATTAATTGTACTATTGATGCATATTTGTCTTAAAATTAAATTGAATTGTATTAACGTTCGAACATATGAATATACGTCCGAATGTTACTATGAAACGGTCGGACGTTATTACATAACATTCGAACGTAAATATATAACGTTCAGACGTTTAACTAAACGTCCGAACATAGAACGTATCATAAATTTCATTGTTATACGTTCAAACGTTATAAATATACGTTCGGACGCAAAATTTTTAAAAATATTTAAAAAATTAAAAAAAACTTATGAACATTCAAATATACTATTGAACGTAAATGTAGTAACGTCCGGATGTATAAAATATACCTCCGGACGTGGAAGGCCACGAAATTGAAAGGGCATACATTCGAACGTATTGTTGTTACGTTCGAACGTTACGAGACGGGTTGGCTGAGTCGACTCAGCCATTCTCGAAAGCTTCAAATCCTATTTCTACTGGGCTAAATGCCGAAAGGTCACCATAGAAATGAAGTATACACTTCAAGAAACATTTCCACGGTGACCTTTTGGCGATTGGTAACCCATGGTGGCCGAAAAATCGAGTTGAAAATCCGGCCACCATGGGTTTCGGTTTTAATACAAATCGATCGAAATCGATCAATAAAAGATATACTTTTAGATGAAATAGAGATGCATACCTTTTAGTGACGGTTGTGGCGGAGTTTGACGGTGGCGGCGACGGAGGAGTGGCGGCTTGGAAACGGAAGAAAATGGAGAAATGAGTTTTGGGCATTCGATTTTGGATTTATTTACATATAACGTTCGAACTTTATAATAAATAACGTTCCAACATTTCAAATACGTTGGAACGTTAATAAATATAACGTTCAGACGTTATCTGTATTAACGTTCCAACGTCGGATGAAACGTTGGAACGTTAATAAATATAATGTTCCATATATATATTCTAGTAACGTTCTATTTTAGTAAACATCTAATATTAAACTTTTATTAATGATTTTTGTTTAATGATATAACTTTGTAAATATAATATATTATATAACATTAATATAACTATAATATATTCTATAACTATAATTGGACAATAGTAACTATATGAATGTTTTAGACTATATAGTAACTATAATATATTATATAACTATAATATATAATCGTGACTATTTAGATGTTCTAAATAGACTATATTAGTAACTATAATAGTAACTATTATAATAGTAATATATTATAACTATTATTATAGTAACTATAATAGTAACTATTATAACATTAATATATATAATAGTAACTATTTATATGTTATAAATAGACTATATAGTAACTATATTATTATTATAACTTAATATATAATCGTAACTATTTATATGTTCTAAATAGACTATATAGTAACTATAATATATTATATAACTATAATATATAATCGTGACTATTTATATGTTCTAAATAGACTATATTAGTAACTATAATAGTAACTATTATAACATTAATATATAATAGTAACTATTTATATGTTATCAATAGACTATATAGTAACTATATTAAATTATATAACATTAATATATAATCGTAACTATTTATATGTTCTAAATAGACTATATAGTAACTATATTATATTACATAACTATAATATATAATAATAACTATTTATTTGTTCTAAATAGACTATATAGTAACTATAATATATTATATAACTATAATATATAATCGTGACTATTTATATGTTCTAAATAGACTATATTAGTAACTATAATAGTAACTATTATAATAGTAATATATTATAACTATTATTATAGTACCTATAATAGTAACTATTTATATGTTATCAATAGACTATATAGTAACTATATTATATTATATAACATTAATATATAATCGTAACTATTTATATGTTCTAAATAGACTATATAGTAACTATAATATATTATATAACTATAATATATAATCGTGACTATTTATATGTTCTAAATAGACTATATTAGTAACTATAATAGTAACTATTATAATAGTAATATATTATAACTATTATTATAGTAACTATAATAGTAACTTTTATAACATTAATATATAATAGTAACTATTTATATGTTATAAATAGACTATATAGTAACTATATTATATTATATAACATTAATATATAATCGTAACTATTTATATGTTCTAAATAGACTATATAGTAACTATAATATATTATATAACTATAATATATAATCGTGACTATTTATATGTTCTAAATAGACTATAATATATTATATAACTATAATATATAATCGTGACTATTTATATGTTCTAAATAGACTATAATATATTATTTAACTATAATATATGTAGTTGGGAGATCATTAATAAAATGAAGTCTATTTTCATAAAAAAAAATGTCTTAACTAACTTAATTTTATGAATTTTTAACGTTCTAATGTTAAGTCATTACGTTCGAATGGTACAAATTTTTTGGTGGGAAGTTTCCCGCTCAATTGTATCATTCGGATGTTATTACATATACGTTCGAACGTTATGAATTTTTTGGTGGGAAATTTCCCGCTCAATTATATCGTTTGGATGTTATGACATATACGTTCGAACGTTAATAAATTGCTGGCGGAAATTTTCCCGCTCGATTATCGTTTTACGTGGTGTGTTTTTTCGTTCGAACGATTCATTTAAACGTTCGAACGAAAATATTGATATTTTACCCGGAAAGAAGTAACAGTCGAACGTTTAAATGAACCGTTCGAACGTTAATTAAAATGAAATGTTTTGATATGAAGTCACGCACGGGAGCGAAGCAGAAACTATTTCTGCTTCCTGTGCGCGTAATAGAGAGGAGAGATTGTTGAGAGATCAGTGCTTGAGTGAGATACAGGGTTAGAGTGAGAGTGAGATGCCGATTACAACTAGAGTAAGAGAGAGTAGAGTGAGAGAGGGATAGAGTGAGAGAGGGTGATTATTGAGAGTGAAGATTTTGAAAGTATTTTGGTAAGGAAAAATTATTTCTTCCATTATTTCTAATTTAGATTATTTCTCTTGTATTTGTTGTTTTTATATGTATGTATATGTCTCTAACAAGTTTGTATTGTTTTTATTTTTGAAGGATTGGTTATTTTGGACACTTGAAAGCTTATAGTTTGTAAGAGGATATTAAAAAGTGCTAGGTATATTTCTAAACTTTAGTTATAATCTATATAATATATTGTTGTAGGAATATTGTGAGATTTAGATAATTTTGTTGTGATTATATGTTTATTAAGTACAATATTGCATGTTTATGAATATTGTTGTGTCTTGAATTTTAAATGTTATGATTAAGGTTTATGAAATGGACTTGTGGTAATATTGTGAAAATATATTTGAATTAATATGTATAATATATTGTTGTGAGAATATTGTGAGGTTTAGATACTTAGAGGGATATGGATATATATGAGATGCATGTGATTATATGCAGTTTATTAAGTATAATTATAATGGACTTTTGTGAGTTTATTGTGTTTATTGATGAATACAAATGTTTATGAATATTGTTGTTGGAATATTGTGAGGTTTAGAAAATTTTGTTGTGGAAATAATATTGTTGTGAAAATAATATTGTGAAATGTTTATTTGTATTATTGTTGAAATATTTTGAGGATTTTAAATGTTGTCAATATTGTTATTGATGAATGAATATGTTTAGAAATAATTTGTTATGTTGAGATTTTATTTGTTGAACTTAGAGGGATAACAAATAAATAAGTCTAATAGTACATATAATAAATAAATACGTAGTATAATATATAAATGCAAAATTTTCACTATAATAAATAAATAAGTGTAACTAGTTATAATATCAACTAGTTAACATTAAGTATAAACTAGTTATAATATTGTGTAAATTACAACTTAGATTATAATATATAAATATTATAATAGTAACTTAACAAATAAATAAGTATCAACTAGTTATAATATTAGACTTATAACAACTTAGAGGGATAACACTAATTATAATAAATAAATACAAAATTTTCTATATAATAAATAAATAAGTGTAACTAGTTATAATATTGTGAAAATTACAACTGAGATTATAATATATAAATATTATAATAGTAACTTAACAAATAAATAAGTATCAACTAGTTATAATATTAGACTTATAACAACTTAGAGGGATAATACTAATTATAATAAATGAATACAAATTTTCTATATAATAAATAAATAAGTGTAACTAGTTATAATATCAACTAGTTAACATTAAGTATAAACTAGTTATAATATTGTGAAAATTACAACTTAGATTATAATATATAAATATTATAATAGTAACTTAACAAATAAATAAGTATCAACTAGTTATAATATTAGACTTATAACAACTTAGAGGGATAACAATAATTATAATAAATAAATACAAAATTTTCTATATAATAAATAAATACGTGTAACTAGTTATAATATCAAATAGTTAACATTAAGTATAAACTAGTTATAATATTGTGAAAATTACAACTTAGATTATAATATATAAATATTATAATAGTAACTTAACAAATAAATAAGTATGAACTAGTTATAATATTAGACTTATAACAACTCAGAGGGATAACGCTAATTATAATAAATAAATACAATAAATAAGACTTCTGAATGTTTTTAACATTACTAATTCTAACATTTATAGTATATATAAGATTCATGTGGTTTTTGAATAAATATGTGTGACATTGCATAAATAACCTTAGACTCGTTCAGGAATTAGTGTACATTTAGGTGTGCACTAATTCCTGAATTGTCCAGTGTGAACAGTTTGGGATTATATCATCTGTATTGCACATTCTTGTTACTCCTACTGAACATGTTTAGTATGAAATTTCGGTGTCTTCCTCTATTGTTCTTTGGGTATACTGTTCGTAGGGTCACAATCTCTCTTAATGAACATGTATACTTGAAGAACTATGGGGAGGTGCTGCCGAAATTTCTACTGACGTGGACAGTAGTAGAGTGACGGAATATGTGCAATATGGATAATATAATCTCGAATGGGATAGGACCAACTACCTTATAAAAATTAGCAGTGGCAATGTACATTAAGTGTTACTAATAGATAGAACTTTTTAGAAATGGACAAAAGTTGGATGCTTCTAGGCGATAGACTTGGAATGGATTACGCAGCCTATGCGCGTGGAGTAAGAACTTTCATTGATTTTGCTCGAGGCTCTGCTGATAGTCGTGGTTGCATGAAGTGTCCATGTCAAGGGTGTAAAAATTTGTGTGCGATATGATTGGCTGAATTTGAAAGTCATATATTTGTGAACGGTATGGATCTGGGGTATACACGATGGGTATTGCATGGTGAGCCGTATGCACAGTCAGCGGATGCATTGTTCGGTCATTCGAATTATTTGCTAGACATGGATGATGATTATGAGCGGGATGAGATGGAGGAGATGTTGGGTGACATTGGAGCTGGAATGTTTATGGATGACGTAGACGACAATGGCTCAAGTGTTCGAGGGAGTGATTCTGAAAACTTTGCTGCAATGTGGGAAGATGCAAAACGCGAGTTTTATCCAGGCCGTACAAAACATTCCAAAATGTCGTTTATTGTGCAGTTGCTTCACATTAAGTCATTGTGTGAGATGTTGACGAAAGCAATAAACATGGTATTGGACTTATTTAACGAGGTGCTTCCAGATGGGTCTGCATTTTCAAAGAACTTTTATGAAGCGAAACAGTTGAGAAAGGGATTAGGCATTGAGTACAAGTCAATACATGCATGCAAGAATGATTGTGTTTTGTTCTAGAAGGAGAACGAGGGGAAAGAAGCATGTCCTGTATGCGGAGAGTCGAGGTGGAAGGCCAAGAAAAATGTGCCAGTTAAGGTGTTGCGATATTTTCCCTTAAGACCTAGGTTGCAAAGACTATATATGTGTAAAAAAACAGCTGTTGATATGAGGTGGCACGAGGAGAAAAGAGTTAAGAATGACGCATACATGAGGCACCCGGCTGACTCACTTGCATGGAAATCTTTCGATGATCAATATCCAGAATTTGGGATAGAAGCTCGGAACGTGTGTTTGGGACTCACTACCGATGGATTCAACCCTTTTGGGAATATGAGTACAAGTTATAGCACTTGGCCCGTAGTGTTGATTCCGTACAATCTTCCGCCATGGAGATGCATGAAGGCACCGAACTTTTTGTTAACGTTACTTATTCCTGGCCCGAGATCACCTGGGAATGATATTGATGTATTCATGCAGCCGTTGATTGAAGAGTTGAAAGAGTTATGGGAAACAGGCGTCAAAACGTATGATGCATCCACGTCGACAACTTTTCAGATGCATGCTGCAGTATTGTGGACTATAAATGACTTTCCGGCATATGAAAATCTTTCCGGTTGGAGTACTAAAGGGAAGTTAGCGTGTCCGACGTGTAATAAAGAAACTGCTAGTGAGTGGTTAACATATTCTCAGAAGTTGTGTTTCATGGGTCATCGACGTTATCTACCACCAAATCATGCATGGAGAAGCGAATGTGCTAAGTTTGATGGGAGAGTAGAGGACAAAATTGCACCAAATGAATTGTCTGGAGAAGAGATAGTGGAACAACTGGTACATATTAGAGCAAACAATTTTGGCAAAGGCCGGGGTAAGAATAAGAGAAAAAGAGGCGAAGCAGAATTGAATTGGACAAAGCGTAGTATTTTTTTTGACTTGCCATATTGGTCGTCCTGCATGTTGCGACATAGTTTGGATGTAATGCACATAGAGAAGAATATATGTGATAATATACTGGGTACATTGATGAGCATTAATAAAAAAATAAAGGATACGATCAAGACAAGGAAAGATCTTGAGAGAATGGGAATTAAACATAATCTACATTTGTGAGTGGACGGCAATAGGGTGATCATGCCGCATGCATGTTTTACGATGACGAGGGAGGAGAGGATGGATTTCTGCAAATGGTTGCAAGGTGTGAAGTTGCCAGATGGTTATGCCTCAAATATCGGTAGATGCGTGAGTCCTGTTGATTGGAAAATTAGTGGATTGAAAAATCATGACAGCCACGTTCTTTTGCAGAAGTTATTACCGGTGGGAATTCGTGGGAAGCTGACATCTAATGTACATCTCGCCATTACTGAACTATGTATATTTTTTAAAGATTTGTGCGCTCGAGTAGTAAATCGAGATATGTTGTAGAAGATGGAAGAAGAAATTGCTACCATACTCTGTAAATTTGAGCAGATTTTTCCACCATCATTTTTTGATGTTATGGTCCATTTAGCAATGCACTTACCCCAAGAAGCATTATTGGGTGGTCCGGTGCAGTTCCGTTGGATGTATCCAATTGAAAGATATTTGGGTCGTTTAAAGCGCACTGTTGGGAATAAAGCCAAAGCTGAGGGTTCAATAGCAGAAACTTATATACACGATGAATGGTTAACGTTTTGCTCTCTATATCTTCATGGTGTTGAGACACGATTTAATCGTCAAGAGCGAAATGTTGATCTTGAGGCTCCGCCTCCTCGTGAACTATCAGTGTTTTCTCAGAATGTACGACCCTTGGGTGCACAAACGGGTTACGATTTAATTGATAGAGAGTTGGGTAAAGTTCATTGGTACATGTTAAATAATTGCCGAGAGATTGATTGCTATCTCAGGTATGTTGTTGCCTTCTCGTGAATTATAGTCAAATGTCGTTTAATTATAATTTTTGTGCTCAAAATATTAATTTCTTTTGCACATATATACAGTGATCACATGGATAAACTTAGGATGGAATGCGTAGAGAATATAGAGGCAAGACACGAGGAAGAATTTCCCGGATGGTTTGAACAACGTGTATGAACTAAAACTAAATTGTGATTATTTGATTTATAATGTTTTGAATCTGGGTTACTTTTAATACTTATATATTATTGAAATTGATAGATTTTGGAACAACGTGCTCATGATCCCGGATCAGTTTCTTCTGAATTGTATGCATTGGCCCGTGGTCCCTCTAATAGAGCACTTCGATACACTGCATGCACGGTTTGAGGTTATAGATTGTATACTCTGGACCGTGAACGCAATAGAAAGACTCAAAATTGTGGTGTGTTGGTTGAGGGAAGTCATGGAACAGAAGATATTGACTATTATGGTGTCATACGTGATATTATAGGATTGAAATATCTGGGTGGGTCTGTAACATATGTCTTTAAGTGTGATTGGTGGGACTTAGGCGACGGTCGGGTGTCGATACATAGGGATAATAACTTTACGTGTGTCAATACGACATCTAAATGGTACGAAGATGATCCATTTGTATTGGCTTGTCAAGCTACCCAAGTCTATTACTTGATTGATCCAATGAAAAGTGTTGATGAAGATAGTGGAGAGATAACTTGGCGAGTAGTACAAAAATTTGTTCCTCGAAATATATATGAAGCAGGAACGAGTGTGGATTACGAGAATAGTGGAGATGAAGATGACACTCCGATAGTAGAGGCCTACCAAGAAGATGGAGAGGGTATTAATTTGTTTGTTGACCTCGGTGCACTCGAGTTGCTCCCCTTGTGTAGAGATGATGTCCCACCCGTCCTTCTCGACCTGTCCGTATTAAATGATCATTCAATTCAAGTTAGTGAAGAAGAAGAAGGACAAGAGTCAGAAGAAGAAGATGAAGTAGAATCCGGGAAGGAAGTGGATAAGGTGGACGAAGAAGAGGTTGACGACGACGACGAAGATGCTATTGAGGGAGATTATGAAACAAGCATGGAAAATACATCCGAAGATGAAGAATAAAAGTATTAAATATTTTATTCATATAGGTGATTATAAAATATTTAACTTTTCAATAATTTTTTCTAATTAATTTTCTTTATCATATTAATCATGCCTCAAGGATGCCACCAAAACGACAATGAAAAAATTTGCCCCCTTCGCCTAGTCCAAGTCCCGAACCTATTGAGGACTCCCCATCCGAGTGTTTCCCTCCTGAAGATCAAGTGCAGACGCAAGACAATGACAATCAGTCGACACCTACCAATAAGAAAATAACATAGTTAATTATATTTCAATACTTTTATCTCAATAACTATATATATAATTATATTATATCTAATAGTTGATGCATCCGCTCGTCGCGGTCGTGGTTATACACGTGGCATTTCTCTTGAGAAATGCCGAAGACATGGAAAACTCAAGGTCAACATTCCTGATAATTCCACTGGAGGCGTGGATGATAGTGCAGCAGTGCTTTCCTCATATATTGGTACAGTTGTTCGAGCTTATGCTCCATTTTATGTGCGATCATGGCGAGATGTTCCACTATTCGGAGCCGTGTGCTGGTGAGTTTACGTTGAGGGTACATTTGTTGTATACTAGATTAATATATTATATTTTTGACGTAATTCTCTTATTAGGATGAATTCGACCTCGACTTTGGCCGTAGCGAGGATTTGAGAACTGTGAATGGGTTGATGGCTACAGCATTCCGACGTGACAAAGGACGATGTCATGATCACTTCAAGAAGTTTGAGATGGTTGAAGAGGCTGCGCAATCTCCTTTCCAGCAGATGAAGTTAGACGATTGGAGAAAATGTTGTGATCTTTTCGCAACTTTAGATTATCTGGTATTCTAGATTAATAATATTTAATGATTATTTACATATATATTTGGGCTATATATTTTATGTATATATATCAATTAACATTCTTAATTAATTTTGTAGCATTTAAGTTCTACGTTCGAAAAAAACGTTCCAACAAGATCTCACGTTCGAAAAAATGTTCGAATGTAAATACAAGATTTAGACGATTAACGTTTGATGAAACCTCCGAACGTACCATGTTCGTTCGAACACTTCTTCTTAAACATTCGAACATACGTCCGAACGTTATCCTCGTTACGTTCGGATGGTGTTCCCATAACGTGCAAACAAGAATTTGAATGTTTAATGCGTTTGAACGTATAAATGTTCGAACGTAAATATTATACGTTTGAACTATAATCAATCAACGAACGTCAACTTATGAAATTCGAACGTAAATTGCTCGGGTTGGCGTTCGGACGTTAAAATTTACATCCGAACGTTACTTTCTGTGACAGTTTTCAACCATCACAAAAAAAATATAACGTTCAAACGTTATTTCGAACGGAACAACTCCAACCGTCACTAAAAATATTTTTAGTGACGGTTCAACAGTAAAGTGTCACTAAATGTATTCGGTGACGCACTTTAGGTGACAGTCTTGGTGACGGTTTCAAACCGTCACCAAATGTCTTTAGTGACATTTCTTTGATTTTTAGTGACAGTTTTCTCTGTCACAAAAGGCAAATTATGTTGTAGTGAAGCCAGGCATACGACACCCTATTGGCTATTGCCATATACTCGGTCCATTTGCTGTTTCAAATAACGTAAAAGAAAAAAATGTCCAGCAGTACCGACATTGGAAAGTCATCTGCTATAAGCAATTTCAACCAAGTATGTATAATTATATATAATATAGACGATAATAAACACCTCATGATTTACAGATTCTTCCAAATTGTGGTTTGCAGCTCATCATGAGTTCTTAATTGGAGTTTGTCTTATGAAATCGACCATGTATTTTTAAATATTGGTTTAAGTACAAATTATTAAGTCTTGCATGCAATCGACTTGGTCATTTTAGGAACTAATTAACAATATTGTAGCATACAAATGCGCGAATAATGATTGTTTTGACACTTTTTTTCCTGGGATTGAGTACTTAATTTGTGAAACATGCCCGCATATGATCAACCTTAATTAACAAGCTGGAAACTAACGAAGTTGACGGGTTGCAAAGAGCATAGCCAAACGAAACAGTCGTGAAAATGGATTCTGAATGACCCAAATACCCCTGACTCGGTCTTTGGTAAAAATAGTGATGTCGAGCGGTATCTAAAATCTTGGAAGTGTACATAATAAGAAACAAACTTTCACTCCCCCTTATCCCCGCTTTCCAAAAAGTTTGCATAAATAAAGAAATCGTAGTAGCACAAAGTAGAAACCAAACATTTTTTTCCGAAAAAAAAGGGGTTAAAAAAGCGTTGAGTTTTCAACAATACCAGTCTTCTACAGGAAGCAAACTGAAAAGGAATGAAAACAGGGAAGGCTATAGAAAATAGAGATCTCTCAGAAAATCTGAGAACCGAAAAAAAAAATAACAACAAACATAAGTCAATATTGGAGTTTGAAGATGACCTGAGAAAAAACAAATAACTAGCCATCTCTGGTATGTTTTACTTTGTTGGGTATAGCTAGTTTGCAAAAAAATTAGGGCTTGGTTTGAGGATGGTGTACTTGAGCAAAGGAAGGGGACAACAAACTTCTATTGAGGAAGTGGACAGCAGACTCCAACTAAGGCAAGGAATGGCAACTCTAGCTCAAGAAGGGACTTGGTTTGGACTCGAGCTACGGAGGAAGAGGCACTCCAGGTGCAGAAGGGTTTGTTGATTAGGGATTGGGTAGGACGCACCGTTTTGGGATATAGTGTTTTTTTTTTGTTAATTGACACACATTTCATTAATATAAGAAAGAGTTTACAGACACTTATCAAGCCACATGGCTTGAGAGATAAAGTCTGGAAAACAATCAAACCACATTGTGGTATTCTCAACATTCCATGCATAACGGGCAAGCTTGTGGGCTACCTCATTTCCTTCTTTATAAACATGCTGTATTTGGCATTCAGTATATAAAGCTTTTAGCTTTCTAATCTCAAGAACTAGAGCCTCCAGCAACGCTGCAGCTTCAATCTCTGCATTCAACACCTGCACTGCCACCAAACAGTCGGATTCCACTATTAACTTGTGAATACCCATTCCCGCACACATTTACAAGGCTCTGAGAATGGCCAGCAGTTCAGTAGCTTCCACATTAACCCCTTCCTCTTCAACCTTGGTAGCTGCCCAAAGGACATTCCCCTTATCATTGCGTAGCACCAAACCCACCCCAGTTTTGTGGATATCTCCAAACACAGCACCATCAACATTGACTTTTAACCAACCCATAGGGGAATGTAGGGTTTCCCTACATGCCCTCCAAGCAAAAATTTTTATTTTATTCAGGATCTTCATTTTCCACAAAGCCTTCCACAAAATCTTCTGCTGGTCTGAGTTAGAACACTCCCCTGCAGTACCATATTTCCTCTTCATAGCTAACCTGTAGCAGCTTCGTACACTAAACTTACGACTCCTTTCTTGTGACCAAATCCATTGGTCAGGTTGTTCACTGAAAAGGAGTGGCACCTTTAAGATATCTGCAACTATGTTTTGATTAAAGAGTCCCTTTAACAGTGCCACATTCCACCCTTTAGATTGTGTATCAATAAGGCTAACCACACAAGCTTCTTGGAAGTCATCTCTAATCTCAATATTCTCCTGCATCAGTGCTTGGTAACCAAGTGGTATCCAAGGTTCCTTCCATAGTTTGGCAGTCCTCCCATCCCCAATCTTCCAAACACAGCCATGCTTCAATAGTTTCTTCGCTTCCCAAAGGCCTCTCCATGCAAAGGAGGGATTTCTTCCTAACCCAGCATCTAACAAAGAACCAGTAGGGAAATATCTAGCTTTATAGATTTTACACAACAGGGAGTCAGTTTCTTGTAAGATGCGCCAGCTCTGTTTAGCTAACAAAGCCAAATTGAAATCATGCAGGGATTTAAAACCAAGACCTCCCTTTCCCTTCGGTTCACACATTTTTTGCCAGCTCAACCAATGTATCTTCTTTTCTTTACCCTTCTGACCCCACCAAAATCTAGCCATCATAGCTTCTAATTCAGTGCAAAAACCCGCTGGTAAAAAGAAACAACTCATCGAGTAGGTTGGAATAGACATAGCAACGGCTTTTATCAAAATTTCTCTCCCCCTTGTGATAATAGCTGTTCTTTCCAGCTTTGCAATTTCCTCCAAACTCTTTGCTTGATTTCTGAAAAGGCCTTAGATTTTGATCTACCCACAACAGGAGGTAATCCTAGGTATTTTTCAAACGGTTCAGCCCCTTGAACTCGCCATAACTGCAATAGCTCTTGCTTTCTTCCACTGGAGACATTCCCTGAAAAAACCATGGCGGTTTTTTCCTTATTGATTTTTTGGCCCGATGCCAGCTCGTATCTCTCCAATAAGGTTTGGATAAGCTTGTTTGCCCCCACATCTGCTTTGCAGAAAATGACTGAGTCATCGGCAAACAATAAATGATTTATGAGAGGGGCATCTCTACATATTCTGATCCCAGGTAGCTCATGGTCAAGAGCAGCAGCTTTTAGTAAAGCTATAAGCCCTTCTGTACATAGTAAGAACAGATAAGGGGACAACGGGTCCCCTTGTCTTAAGCCTCTACCTGGAACTATCTTCCCTCTAGATTCCCCATTCACCATCCTGTTATCAAAACCCAGAGTACCCATCACCTTTTCTAAAAAATCCCACTCCACTCGGTCGTAGACTTTACTCATATCGAGCTTAAGAGACATATAGCCTTTCTTACCCTTTCTCTTTCTTTTCAGAAAATGGATTAATTCATAAGCCACAAGCACGTTATCAGTAATTAAGCGACCGGGCACAAAAGCACATTGTGAGTCCGATATGAGGCTAGGCAGAAATTTCTTCATCCTATTGGCTATCACCTTAGAAATCAACTTATACACCACGTTACACAAACTAATGGGTCTAAAGTCCTCTATTTTCACTGGGTGCTTCTTCTTTGGTATTAACGTAATGAAGGTATGGTTTAAAGAAGCAGGAAAGGAGCCAGTATTTAAAGCATCTAGAACAACATTAGTGACTGGTCTACCAATAAGGTGCCAATATTTTTGGAAAAACAGAGGAGCCATACCATCAGGTCCTAGAGCTTTTGCTGGATCCATCTGCTTCAGAGCCTCCTGAACTTCAGCCTCTGTGTATCTTGCAGTTAACTCACCATTCATGGCATTAGAAACCTTCCCTTCCAGTGCTCCCAGAAAATCAATGGAGCCTTTCTGATCCGCAGTTGTGACTGCCCTTCTTGCCATTCCCCCTCATCATTTAGAAATTTTCCAATGATATTCTTCTTCCTTCTGTGAGAGGCTTTTGTGTGAAAAAATTTCGAATTCTGGTCCCCCTCCCTAAGCCAAAGTGCCTTGGACCGCTGCCGCCACATGACTTCATCTCGCTCAAGCCACTTCTGGATATCTTCCCTGATTGCCTGCTGTTCAGCCCTTCTTAAACTCATTGGGTCACTTTCTTGCAGTTGCCTTAACTTGAGCTTAGCCTTTTTTAGGCTCTTCTGCACATTGTCAAAACTCGAAGAATTCCAAGCTTGTAATCTATTCCCACATTCTGAGATCATATTCATCACCTCGTCCATGGAACTTCTGTTGGTGCCCCTCCTCCATGTCTCTTCCACAATATCATCACAACCCTTCTCTCCTAGCCACATTGCTTCGAACCTGAAGAGCTTCTCCCGTCTCCTCACCAAAACAGGTGCTTCTGAGTGCAAACAGATGGGTATATGGTCCGAGTAAGCAGCCCCTTCGTGAGTAACTCTTGCTTGTGCAAAACAAGACCACCAAAGTGGGTTCCCAAAAAATCTATCCAGTCGGACACTTATACTCGAGCTAGACTCCCTACCATTACACCAGGTAAATTTTGGACCACAAAAACCAATGTCCCTCAAGGAGCAATCATTAACAACCTCTCGGAAATCCTGCATTTGTCTTTCGGTCCTATCACGGCCACCCCACTTCTCATGCTGATAAAGGACTTCATTAAAATCCCCAAACACCAACTAGGCCTCATCCACCCGTCTACACAACGATCGGATTAAATCCCACGTCTTATGTCTATGGCTCTGCTCCGGATGACCATAAATCCCCAAAAGAAAAACCTTCTCTGTACTACTACCATCCACTATTACACAAGCATCGATATGGTGTTTTGAGTAACTCAAGATTGTTAAGTTAACATCTTTTCCCCACAACATTGCAATACCCCCACTCCTACCCTCACTACTTACTGCCAAACAGTTACTAAAACCGAGCTTAAACTTGCAATAATAAAAAACACGCACCTGTAATCTGGTTTCCTGAAGAAACACAACGTCGGGAGCTTCCTTCTTGATGAGATCGCGAAGGGTTCGAATGCCCCGTGGGTTCCCAAGCCCACGGAAATTCCAGCTGAGGATTTTCATGACTCTCGGCGGTGTTGCTTTCCAGCCACCACCGATTTCGAAGTCTGGGTCCCCGCAGGTACCCCCACCGAAGAACCCTTGACATTTCTTCGCTTTGAGATTCTATCTGTATCTGCCCCCTCCTCTCTCTTGGTCTTACGTTTACGGGTAAAAGATAACCGGAAGGAACTATCTGCCTGTGGGCCAGAATATCTCGTGAAATTGGCCAAGTGTTTCCATTTTGCCCCGTTCAGTACATCAGGCCCCTTTCGTTTCATATCTGGGCCCTCCTGTTGGGCTGTCGTGGGCCCCGTCTCAATATCCTGCAGGCCCATTTGGGAATCTGTCTGAACCATATCTTTTCCCGCCCTCATTTCACTCGAAGGCATATCCAGATCATTTCCCGCCACTTCTATTCTCTCCTCACCCACCTTTCTGTTCCCTCCATAGATCATGGGTTTCAGAGCTTCCAAAGTCTGCGTGTTATCCGTCTGCCCCATCCCCTCCTCAGGGTCTGGCTCGTCCTCAGCAACCATATCTTCCCTAGGCACCAAATCCTTTGAGCCGGGATTTCTGGGATTTGAGCATGGCACCGAATCCAGGAGGTCATGAAGACCACTATTGTCAGACAGCTGTTTATCCTTAACCACTTCAGGTTCCGTACTAGGTTCAGCCTCACCATCCTTACGACCAGAAACCTTAGTCGAACCCGCTGAACCAGACACCGAACCAGTAGCCGGAGCACAGTTCCTGGTTTCACTCGGAGGTGGTCTGTGGGGCCAACGTTGAAAGCCTGGACCTCCCGCACGCATCCAACTTCCGTAAGGGAAGCCTTCCGTTTCAAACTTTCTATGGTCAGTCTTCCACTGCTCACAGTCGAGATGATTATGGCCAATACATCCACATCAATAACAAAAATTAGGGAGTCTTTCATAAGAGAATCTAACCCATGTCGGGTCCCCAGAGCCAAGATTAAGCATTGTTCCACGTAACAAAGGTTTCCTGATATCAATGTTAATCCGGACACGCATGAAATCCCCCCACGCCATCTCTCCCTCGTCAAGATCAACTTCCTTAACCTTGCCTATCGTATCTCCAATTCGATGGCCAATGTATTCAGTTCTCACAATTAAAGGAAGATCGTGGAAATGCACCCAGAAGAGGGCCTCAGTCCAGTGAATCTGATGGACCTGCTTGTGCCCTTCAACCTCCTTAACCAACATCAGATGCTTATCAAACGACCAAGGACCATCTCTTATAACTCGATTCTTATCCCGAAGATCTTCAAATTCTACCAGTAGTATCACAGAACTTAGTTCTCTGAACTGAACTTTCCTGACCGGTCTCCATGCTTTCTTCATTGTCATCTTGAACGCTTCTCTATTATAATGGCGATCGGTGAGTAGTTTAACCAGCAAGCAGTTACCCCCACTAAAAGCCGCTGCTTCCATTTTATGAGTCTCCACTATAACCTCCTCACTTTCCTTCTCCGTCAAAGACATTCTCTTGTACATCTCCTCTAAGCCCTCATCCATGTGGGCGATTCTACCTCCCACCTCCATTTTCCCGAAGATCCTGTACTAAGACAGGAGGAAAAGAGCCTCTACACGAGAGAGGAAAAAAGATCCAAGCAGCATGTCTATTTTACTTGTTGGGATATAGTGTTTTTGAGTTCAATGAAACTGACAATTTCATTTTCTACGTGGCTAAGGACATGTCAAGCGTGCACAAGGAACTGCAATTAGAATTATGCCTCTATATAGCTTTCCCTAATACTCATGAAAAATAAAAAAAAATAAAAAAGTGTCTAGTCTCACCTACTTATATCTATCGACTAACTACTTTGATGGAAACTTTGGACATAAGTGCAGCATCAAATGTCTTGAGTGAAGATAGGAGTTTGAGGGCTTGAGAGAGAGAGCAACAATCGGAGGAGAGGGAGGGAGAGAGTGGGGTTTTGATGGGGAGAGAGAGAGAGACGAGGAGAGAGGGGAAAGAAACGACAGAAGAAAAAAATTTAATAAGCGAATGTATTGTCTATTTTATTGCAATCCATACGTGATAGCTCCTCATTTGCGGGTGTAAAAATGGACCGATTGGTACCAGGGTTGTAATCGAGCCATGCTAAGTCCGTCTTTGGCTTGTCAATCTCGGCTCGATTCAAAATACTCGAGTTCAAGCTCAAGGTCGACCTCGAGATTTTTTTTATTCTTTATTCGAGTTAGACTCGATAAGTTTAACTCTCAAATCGAGCTTGAGCTCGAGTCCACAAACAAGTTCAAGTCAAACTGAGCTCGAGCTCGAATTATTTATTTATTTATTTTTTGAATAAGATTTAATAATTAATAAATTAATTAAATAAATAAAAGATCTAATATTGAATTTATACAACTAACAAGTAGAATCTCTATTGAATTATAAAATTTTAAAAAATTTATAAATAATTAATATCTAACTAGTTGATATTTATCCAAAATAACAATATATTATATGCCTACATATATTATTAATACATACACTTAATATGATAGCATATATCTATTTTATATAAAGTTCCCACATATTAGTATATGAAATTATTAAATTTTATTGACTAATTATTACACAAATTATAAAATATTCCTATGAAGTATATTCACAATATAGACATAAGTAATTAGATTACATATTATATATTTAATTATAAAAGTGGTATGCTTATATTATTAGCTAATACATATACATGTATATATGCATATATAAGTGTATATATATTTATCAATATATAAATAAGTTTTAATCAAGTCAAGCTAATAAATCAACTCGAGTATAAACGAGCGAGCTTAATGAGTTTTAATCGAGTCGAGTCAAGTTTGTCGAGTATGTGTTATTTTCGAGCAGGTATTTGCTTTCACGAATGAATTTTTTTTTTTTTTACGAGCCAAGTTCAATTAATTGAATTTAACCGAGTGAATATCGAGTGGGCTATCGAATAGACTGATTTATTTACAGCTCTAATTGGTAGCGTCTCCCATAATTAGGCATGTGCATAAGAGCTAGGGGTGAGCATCGGTCGGTCCGGACCGGTCATTTTGGACCAAACTAGACCGGACCAAATTCGGTCCGGTCCGGCTGTTTTTCGGACCGGACCGGACCGAATGTATTTCTATATATATATTTTTATATATAATTATACTATATTATAATTAAGTATAGACTATTAATATTATTATATATTTATATAGTTATACTAATGGTTATATTAGTTGTTATATTAGTTTAGTTATACTATATTATAGTGATTTATTATAAGTTATATGTGACGCCCCGACTCTCACGTGCAAAACAACGCATGAATCGTGATGTCAGGATGATGACAACACGGTCACGCATCCCAACAACAAGTGTCAAGTGTTTGCAACAAATAAACAGTGCACAATAAAACGCAGCGGATAAATAATAAATAAGTCACTAAGTACCAGAATTTTCTTTTTATATTTAATACAAATATTAGAAAATATAGTAAAAATTCAAATACATACACGAGAGATAAATAATTTTCCATAATCCAAAACAGCAGCGACCACATGCCACTTATCCTCGGAGCCAATCCCTAAGGCTCGCCGTCCTCAACCTCATCTGCACCAAAATCTACGGTACCAAAAAGGGTACTGCAGGTAAGTAATAATCCAAACGATCCCAAAGGTAAAAATACATTTAATGCAACCAACATGCATGCATATGAGGATATATGCACCAACCCCAAAAATATTTATTGGACACTGTAGGTGGGAATCACAGGCGAGATTCTACCACCATCCCTGCTTACCACCATCACTACCGCGTGCACCGTAGGCGGGAATCGCAGGCGGGACAATACCACCATTCCTACTTACCACCATCCCTACGCGTACACCGTAGGTGGGAATCGCAGGCGGGACTATACCACCGTCCCTGCTTATCACCATCCCTATAGTTCCTTTCCACACAACACCAAAAATCCAATGGAGCACTGTAGGCGAGAATCGCAGGTGGGACAACACCACCATCCCTACAGTCTCCTTTCCTTTTTCCCACATATGAAAACTCACTTTTCATTAAACACAAAATATGCGTGCACATGCAATGTACAAATCCAATGATAAATTCCAACAACCAATTCCAACAGTAAATTTCACAATCAATCCAGATTACAACACAACCAATCACAGACATAATAAACCAGTCAGTGCAAAAATATATTAAAACCTTAAAATATGTTCGAAAAAATACTTACAGCGCTTTAATATATTTTTTGGAGGATCACGAGAAAGCTGGAAGCACCAAAACAGCAACACCATAGTATAAAAACACTGTGGCCGAAATACATAGTGAAACCCAAAATCACACGGGGCGAAACGAAAACTTGGGAATGATAGGGTAGGGCCTATGGAAGGTGGGGAAGCTAATGGTGTCGAAGGTTGGCCGTGGGTGGCGACCGAAACAGCGGTGGAAGGCCAAGAAAGTGCAATCGGAGATGGTGTTAATTGGCGTGGCTCCGGCGACTGATCGGAGCCGGGGTTGGGTCCAAATGATTGCTGGAGGGCCAGTGATGAAGTGGTGAAGATATGGTGGCTGGAGGTGGCCGGATGGCGGCGGAACGGGTGAAGGAAGGCCGTGGCTTCGCACGGCTTTCGGAGGCTAACGGCGGCGCGACGGGGGCTAGGATTTGGAGGGGTGGCTCGCCGGCGCACGGGGAAGCCGGTGGTACCGACGGTGTCGACCACCGCAAGCTAGCGGCGGCTCAGGAACGGTGAACCCGATTTGAGCATGGGAGAGGAGAGAGAAAGAGAGAGGGGTGTCGGGCTGGGTGGGGGGTCCAAAGGAGAAGAAGGAAAAAGAAGAAAAAGAAAAAAAGAAAAGAGAAAAAGAAAAAGAGAAGGAAGAAAAAGGAGATCCAGCCTTTTCAACTTGGGTTTCGAAAGTGATCCAACGAAAACGATTTTAAAACCACTAATTGAATAAAATAATTCAAACTTAATGAAATGCTCAATTAAAATGGTAAAAAATATTAAAATCCAAAAACAAGCCAATTTAAATTAAAGCTCAATTTAAATCCAAAACAATAAATAATATAAAGAAAATCCCTTAAAATGATTTTCACAACTTAAAAATATAATAAAATAATATTTAAAATTCCCATAAATTTAAAACAAGAGAATAAATTTTTAAACAAATTAAAATAATCCTTCTTTAAAAATACACTAAAATTTGGGATGTTACATTATAAGTTATAAAAAATTATAACTATAAGTTATAACTTATAATGATTTAGTATACTTATAAGTATAGACTATAGACTATAGTTATACTTATACAATTATACTTATACTAAATTACTAATATTACTAATATATAGCTATAGCCTATACTATATTACTAATAGTCTAATACTTTATACTAATACTATTATATAATTATACTAATCATGATTCATAATAACTAATCACTATATATATTTAGTATCAATGTATTAATATATTCTTTAATGTATTACTAATACTATTAAGTATTAAGTGTTATAGTATAAATTATAATATATGTATAATTTATAAATTTATAATAGTATGTATAATTAAATATTTTATTCTTATTTATAATAGTATGTTAAGTATGTATCTCTCTCAATTATGGATATAATATGTATGGATAATTAAATTATTCATGCTTATTGCTTCATATATAAAATGTTAAAAGTTGTATATAGCTCATTATGCATTAATATACTTTAAGTTAGTAATAAAGTAATAATTAACATCATCAATAATATAATTTTCATCTAATTTATTATCATTGACGATATAAAATATTTTTTTATTGAGTTTGTTACATAATCCACATTAATAAGTCACTTAGTTAAATTTAGTATTGTAAATAATTATTTTATTAATTGATTTAAAAAAAAACGGTCGGACCTAATGGACCGAACCGGACCGGACCGATAACTATCGATCCGGTCCGGTTCCCTTGGATGTTCGGTCCGGTCCGGACCGGACTGTGTGCAGCCCTTATTAAGAGCCGTTATTGACCCACCCGACAAAAGTCGGGTTCATCAGATTAAATGTAACAACGGGTTGGCAACGTGTTATATCGGTGGAAACCGAAGTAACCACAAAGATTCGCTACTATTTTTTTTTTCCTTTTTACAAAAACAGCATAAATCCTCCCTCCATCAATGACTTTATTCCATAAACGACATGCAACTTGGACTCATTTTTACCGCCATTAATGTTTTTGCTCCTGTGGTTTTTAATGCCTTTGTTCCTTTGTTCGATATCCCATAATGCATTTGGTGGAAGAGGCCACGTGTTTGTGAAGCTTTACTCTCTCTCTCTCCCCCTCCTTCACAAGCTGTAGGCAAAGAAGATATTAATGCCCTTTAAGCTCCGATCCGTTCACTTCCTCCATTCATTTTTGTGGAGCGGGCTTTAGGATTTTTACAGTGAAGCAAAGATAATTTATCTTAGAAACCGATTGGGGATGGTGAGGCTTCAGTACCGGCCTCATAGAGGAGCAGGAGGAGTAGCACTGGCTGGGTTTTGGTGCTGCTCTTTCTGGTGTTCTTGCCCAGTTTGTTCAGCCCTTTTGGCCATGCTTTGCCTTCCATGTTCTGGGTAATATTCGCATTATTTACTTGGTATCATCTTCCTTCCTACTCTTCACTAAATGGTAGTGGATGTTTCCCGGAGAGAAGGCATCTTTTTTTTTTTTCTTCTTTAAGATCAATTGGGTTATACGGGTTCGACCCGATGCTATTTTTTACGGATCGGTTCGGATTGGCGCCATAGATGGGGATATTCGGGTCGGGCACATATCCGATTATTTGAGCTCGGGTTGCAGCCATAATATGTATGCGGCGAAAGTTCAAGCCAGGCATACGATCACACCTATTGGCTATTGCCATATATACTCGGTCCATGTGCTGTTTCAAATAACATAAAAGACAAAAATGTCCAGCACTGGCATTGGAAAGTCATCTACTATAATTAAGCAATTTCAACCAAGTATATATAATTATAATATAGATGATAATAACTAAGTACGTTCACCTCACAATTTACAGATTCTTCCAAATCGTGGTTTAATTCGCATGCAGCTCATGATCTGTTCTTTATTAGCGTTTGTCTTATGAAATGGACCATGCATTTTAATTAAATATTGGTTCAAGTACTAATTATTAATCTTGCATGCGACTGTTAATTTGACTCTTATTAACAATCATATGATCATCAAGTAATATATTTTATATGGATAAACTTGTAGGCAAAGTTATTTACAAATTAACACTACAACGAAAAAGACATTTTGGGACGATTTTATTTTCGAACGAAATGAAAATCATCCCAAAAAATGACCTTTAGGGACGAATTTATATTTCATCCCAAAAAGAGGTTTACCGTTCGAACGCATTATAATTCGTTCGAACGGTATATTTAAGGACGAAATATTACATCCCTAAAAATGAAACCGTTCGAACAGAGACGATTCACCATTCGAACGGCTAAATTTGAGCGTTCGAACATAAATTTTGGCGTGTTAAGTAAAATTATTATACCAGAAAATTGATATATCGTTTGAACGTAAATTTTTACCATTCAAATGATGACAATATGTTTTTTGACCATTCGACCGGTTTATGGTAGGGTTCGAACGGTGAGCATATGTTTTTTTTTTTAAAGAGAATTATATTTATATTAACTAGTAATTATAATAAATTTATTGATTAAATAATATGAATAATATAAATCAATAATTAGTTCAAGAAATATAAAATAAGACTATTTCATAAATAAATACTGCATTTACAAAATACTAAATATTGTCCATTCTAAAAATAAAAGAAAAAATAAATAAAAGATAGAAAATACTAAGACCCCAACTTTTTGCATAGTTCCTCGACTGCAGCTAAACGTTCCTCTATCTGTGTCAGTCGAGTACTAATGGTGACCGAAATCACAGACATGACATCAACCTTCGTACGTAACTCAGAGATGCTACCAATAATCTCTGTACAAAAATCAGACATAGCAGAACGGACCTCAATACGCACTGCATCGATCAGCGCTGATGTTTGTCTGCTGATCGCTGCATGCACGATCTCAGCCATGTCCTCACGTGTAGCGCTATGTACTGATGCCTCAGCCTGTGCTCCATGATCTCCAAGTTGTGCATCTCTCTGAGGATCAACCGGGTCTAGATGCTGTCCATGAAGACGCAGTCTCGAGTGTCCCGTGCTATGTGAGAGGGTGGTGCTGTTGATCGGTCTCATCGGCTGCCGTTTACGCTTGGCAATATCCGGCACAACACCGGCAAATAATAGATATCGGGTGATTAGGATCCCGAATGACAGTATATCCGTGGAAATGTACCGGGACTCCGATCGAATCCTATTGAATATATACCCCACCAGGTCAATAGGAATGCCACAAGTGACCTGTATCATAAATTTCGTCCGATCAAGGCGAACCTCTGTCTTGTTCTGCCGAGGGTCGATGTTGTTGGCGATTATCAAATTTAGGATTTTGAAGAACGAGGAGAGATCTACCTGCTTGATGCTCTTCGCCCCGTCATACAGGGGAGCATTTAGACCAACAACCAAATCCCTCACCTCATGATCAACAAGGGTATTGACCTCATGTGTATAATAAACTGGTGCCTCCTCCTCAGCTGTCTCTACCTGAGTTGAAGGATCAGACTCTCTAGGCATCATGTTCGGATATGCATCTGGCAGCCTAAGAATACCAAAATGCTCAGAGAGTCGGTCCCGTGAAAATACAACCGGAACTCCTCAGATAGAGATGCTATATGCCCCTCCATCATCTGGGCTGGCACCACCGAGCTCTCTATAGAACTCAGAAACAATGTCAATATAGGCGACAGTCTCCAATGATTCCTCTGAACCATCTAAAATAGGTCCCCAACCACGATCGCTGAAGACTGGTGGTAGGGAATAACCCTCCCAGACAAGACTCTAGAAGTCAGAAAGTTTTACCTGTCGCTCTAGTGAAACAGTCTTCTCCCTAGCAGGACTGATACTAGTCTCTGCTTGACTGCGTTGCTTATGTCCCGCCCTAGAAGAAGACATTATAATAAACTTGAAATTTACAATTAATTAAAAGCTTATCAATACAACATTAATAATAAAAATATTTAACAAAATATGATAAAATTCTATATTAATTTAATTATAATATAAGATATATTCTCGTTAAGATTTAATGGAACTACAATGGTCAATAAAAATAACGATTCACTAATATTATTAAGTTTATTTATACCGTTCGAACGCATAAATTAGTGTTCGAACGGTATGTTTATACCGTTCGAACGTATAAAAAGTTCAAACGGGTTAACCGTTCGAACTTCCTATAAAACGTTCGAACGTGTTAAATGTTTGGCCTGTACTGTTCGAACGACCTAACAACGTTCGAACGGGCTAAATGTAATTAATCTGTTTGGCTAGTACCGTTTGAACGCCCTACCAAGCGTTCGAACGGTACAAGCGATTTCAACTCAGCGATGTCGCTGAGTTGACTCAGTCATTGAAAACTATGGAATCCTTCGATTCCATGGATTTTTCAACAAACAAAACAAAAAGAAACTTAAATAAACCTTTCTACTATAGATTTAAGCAAATCTACGGTGAATATTGATGAATAAATTGATTTATCCTAATTTAAACAAATAATCCATCAAAAACCTAAATTTAATCGGTAAAATAGTTAGAAAATGAGCATATCGGTGATGAGAGTTGGAGGCTTCGACTGGGTACTATTCATGGCAGCAACGGCGTCGTTAAACAGCGGGGATGGAGGTTTTGGGAGTGATTTTTCGAGTTGATAGCCGTTTGATCGGTGTCCGTGGAAATGATTGTCGGGGAGAAGTTATATATGCTGTACCATTCGAACGTCCATGTTAATGCGTTCCAACGGTTTTCGTCATATATAATATACTCTATATATTTTATATTTTATATTTTATGTTATTATAGATATATTGTAATATATATTATTATATATATATATATGATACTATAATTAATAAATTTAATTAGTACTATATATTCATATAAGTAACAATAATATATAGTACTAATTAAATTTATATTAATTTAATGTATGATATATATATAATAATAAATATACTATAATAAATAAATTTAATTAGTACTATATATTCATATAAGTAACTATAATATCTAGTACTAATTAAATTTATTAATTATTACTATATATTATAGTTACTTATATGATCTATATAGTCTAATTAGATGACACTATATATGATCTATATAGTATATATATATGTTATTTATAGTGTAATATATTAAGCTTGTACAATAGATGAGACAATATGTTGATACTATATATATGTTACTTATAACTTCGTTAGTATGATATCATATCTTCACATATACTTTACATATATATAATATATAATATGCTCGATTATACATTATTGAATATGATATTACTATGTTACTAAACTATAGTATCATCTAATATGTCTATATATATTAATGTTGTTATTTTATGTAATAGTATAGTGTTAAAAATAAATATTCGTAAACATTTAGCAAACTGTTCGAACTGTAAATAATAAGAGTTTGAACGTTTATGAATGAATCATTTCACGTTCAAACGTACTATTTATCCGTTCGAACGTGAAATTTTAGGAGGGAAATTTTCCCGCTCATGGTTTAACGTTCGAACGGATAGTAAATATCCGTTCGAACGTAAAACTTTAGAAGGGAATTTTTCTCGCTCATGGATTAACGTTCGAATGGTTAGTAAATATCCGTTCAAACGTGAAATTTTAGGAGGGAATTTGTCCCGCTTCTTGGTTTCCAGTTCGAATAGTTAGTAAATAATCGTTCAAACGGAAAACTTTCTTCAAATATACAGCAGATCTCAGAAATCAGAATCTCCACTCTCCTCCCGCCACTCTCACTCACTCACGAACAGAGCTGCGCCATTCTCCCTCAATCTAGTCTCAACTATTTTCGAATTAAAACTATTATTTCTACTGCTTTTTGTGGAGTTCCTAACCGGTACATACACTTTCATCTCATTCTCGGTATATTTTTTATAATATTTTTACTTTCTATAATCTCCTTACTTTGTTGAAAATTTGAGAATTCTTTGATATTGTTGTTTATATTACCATGTTGTTCTTATACCGGTTATTTATGATTTGTTATTGTCATGCATTTTTCGTTGTTGAAGACGATTGGAAATCTGGAACGAACATGTTTGAAAGCGTTAGACTTTCCATTCGAATGGTATTTATGTTCGAACGGTTTATGTTTTCCGTTCGAACGGAAACTTATACATCAAAGTATAATTAGTTGATAATTTGTAGTATAATTAATCATGTTGATGGACATAATACATACCCCTTTCTTATATATAAAGTCCTAGAAAGATATAATGCATAATTAATCAAACTTAGAAACATCAATTAAAAATATCAATTATACATATTGCATCTTCCATTAAAAATTAAAATATTGTATCTTCCATCTTCCATGTCCACCACCACTCTTCTTCAGGAATATATCCAACCGCAATTAACTCTTCAAATAAAGCATTAATTGAGGCATTTTCCTCAGGGTTGAGTGAACTTCCGGAGTTCCCAAAAGAACTCTCTGTCATCTCATTCTGCTCATATAAAATTGTTGAGGCATTATTGATACTCCATGACTGAAACCCACTTTGGACATCTTGTGGGTTTGCATTGACAAAAGCATTGAGAAAACTTTGCTTTTCATTAGAGTTCACATTGATAGAAGTATCGGGAAAGTCTTGAGATGCTCGTAATTCTTTCAGAGATGCTAGTTGAATTTGTAGATTTACAACGTGCAGAAAATAAAGTAGAATGCCATTTATTAATTAGGAGACAAAGTAAATTAGGGTTTCAATCATTATATATGAAAAGAGAACCTGCTACTGAAAATCAAAAATAACTGAAAAAATGCCATAAATAGGATCTTGAAGTCTAGCTTGCGCTTCATACGAGATTGTGGCAGCTGCTTCATAATGATTATTCACCGGAAGGTGAGCAAGAAGCCTCGATACATTACTTGCACCGAAAACCTTATGAACGGCAGAAAATTGGGTATATCCTTGTTTATGACTGAAATAAGGAGTAAAAACACATCTCCTAACACATTTCTTTCTAAGAAATTTGCAAGCTCCACAAGGAGAACCCAAACCTCGCATCTTGATAGGTGGTTTCGATCGAGAGGGATGAGGGTTTAAAATATATGGACAGATACCGCAAAGGACAGATACCAAAAAATCCGATCCCGTCAGATGTCAACAAATTCATAATTGCTTCGAGCCCCAACAAAAGTGTTTGATTAAAAATATCATCCGTTCAAGACAAATTTGGATGGACGGACAATATCAGTAAAATCTGGAACTATACATCCGTAAAATCTGGAGCCATCCCTCTGAGTCTTTGTTTAAGAGACGCTTATTGTCCTTGCTTCTGCATTTCTCACAAACTCACATTCTCACTTTTGTGCTTATGCATTTCTCACAAACTCACATTTCTCACTTTTGTGCTTCTGCATTTCTCACAAACTCACATTTCTCACAAATGGCCGGCCAACAGTCTTCCAATATTGTTTCTGATTTGAATCGGGAACCATATATGCCACAAACATTAATCTTCATTCCAGATGCTACCAATGCCATGATAGTGACAGATAACTATTTCTCACGCAAGAGCGATGCGGATGTAGTGGAAGGAGCGAGAATATTGGCATCTTAATATGCAGCTGTTGTTACTACCATGACCCGAAGGTTATAGTTACAAGTGAGTGAGATGGAGATGCTTAAAAAACAGGTAACTAAATTGAAACATAAGCTTGCAAATAAATGAAGAAAGAATCAAATATTAAAAAGAGAAAATAAGGAGTTGAAGATATCTGTGGACTTGTATGCTCAAAATCTGGAACCACAAATCGTGGAGTTAGAGTGAAAGCGAAAACAAATAGATGAAAATGCATTCAGTCTAGGAAAGAAGTTGAAGAAACCTGAAGAAAGTGCCTTAAATGCGATCAACCCTAAGGAAAATGCATCAAATGTGTTCAGTCTTAAGGAAAATGCCTCAAATGCGTTCAACCCTGAGGAAAATGCTTAAAATGCGTCTTGGCTATATGTTAATTGGCTATATGTATGGACTATATTGTTAATTACACCAATATTTTGTAAGTTGGAGAGTATTTACCCACCGTTATTTTTCGACATCAGGGTTCACTTAGCCGTTCATTTGGCACGTGAGGCTCGACTTGCAGGACTAGTCCAATATAGGTGGATGTATCCTGTTGAACGGTTTCTTGGAAAGTTGAAACACGTAGTGGGTAATAAGGCCCGTCCAGAAGGATCAATTGCAGAAACATATATTGATGATGAGTGGCATACGTTCTGTTTCAAATACTTCCACGGTGTTGACACAAGGTTTGATCGGCCAGAAAGAAACTTTGATGTTGACCAAGCAAGACAACGGAACAGATTTTTTGTATTTTTCCAACAACTACGTCCACTTGGAGCTCAGGGTGGTTATGATTTGTGTGAACGGGAATTCGAGAAAGCTCAATAGAACGTACTAAATAATTGCCCAGAGATAGAGAGTCACTTGAAGTAAGTTTAAATTAATTGTTGATTAATAATTGAATTTACTTATTAAACAATTATATAAACATACTTATTGTTGGTAATTTTTAATTTTAGTGATCATATTAACATGCTCAAAGAATTGGGAGTAAATGCTATAGACCTGAGACATGAATAGGAGTTCTCGAAATGGTTCGAACAACAGGTAATGACATTAATACAGATGCAATTTTGCACTAACATATTAAAATAGAGGGGATTGTTAATGGTTGAATGTTTATACTTTATTTAATATGTAGGTTGTACAAATGCATGCGAGTAATCCGAACGATATATCGGATGAACTATATGCATTGGCGTGTGGCTCCTCGAGACGTGCTACTCAATATCTGCATGTATTTCTTGAGGAAGTAGGTATCACACAATTGATCAAGAATTTTATAGGGAAACATAAAATAATGGTGTCCTTGTCGAATGGAGTCTTGATGGAGACAATATTGATTTCTATGGAGTTATCATAGATATAATTGGATTGAGATATGTGGGAGAGCTTATGGTTTATATGTTTAAGTGTGATTGGTGGGATTTAAGCAATCCTCGAAGAGGAAAATGCTAGGATGAATATTTTCTGAGTATTAATACATCAAAGAAATGGTATGAAGATGATCATTTCATTTTGGCTTCCCAAACATCTCAAGTATTCTATTTAGACGATCCATAGTTAGGAAATCAATGACAAGTAGTACAAAAATTTTCTCTTAGAAATATTTATGACGTTATCCTTGAGGCGGAGGGAAAAGATGAAGAAAAAGATGATCCCTCTACTCAAGAAGCATACCAAGAGAGTCAACTTGCCTTTAACTTATTTGTGAATTCGAGCCAGTATGAGATGATCCCATTAAATAGGGAAGATATTGAGGCTGATATAGTTGAGGCGATAGTTGATCAAAGTGTTGAGTCATCTGAAGTATCTACAGATGATGAGACCAAATCTATAGATGAAACTGATACATATGATTGACCAGTTTGTGATCACATTATACAGTATCTCGCAATTATGCCACCAAAGAGGAAGGAAGTTCACATCCCATCTCCACCTATTCCTAGCTCTTCATCTGACTTGCCATTAGAGACTAACTCTATAGAATAAGGTAAATAGCTACTACTCATTTTTTCAATTAAGATATATGTTAATTGATACGAGGTAAATAACTAATATTATTTTATAGAGGTAACAGTGCAATCTCGTCATGGACGAGGCACTACTAGAGGTGTGACGTTGGAGAAATATTATAAAATAGGTAAGATTAAGGTGAACATTTTTGATGAACATACTGGAGGCGAGGGACAACAAGCAGCTTAGCTTACATCGCATGTGTGTGCTCTTACACAGACTTATGCACCTTTGACTAAGAGTTCATAGCAGAAAGTCCTCAAGATGAGAAAGAGTTTATAAAAAAGCGTTGTTTGGTACGTAATATTTAAATAATAAATTTATATTGATATTATTTAATATTCTAAATGATAATGTCTTTGTAAATATACTCTTTTAAGGATGAGTTTGAACTAAATTTTGGTCGGAGAGAAGAGTGTAGGATTGTTGAAGAGTTGATGTGTAATGCATTCCGCAAGTATAAGGCGAGGTGTCACGAGCATTATAAGAAGTACGAGAATAAGAAAGAAGCACGTGAGCATCCTTTTCAGGATGTCTGATCTGAAGAATGGAAAAAACTTTGTGACATGTTTGATGATCCATCATATAAGGTAAAGTAAATTAATTAATTATATATCATATTTTAATTTTCACTTACTAAATTTTACAATTTCTATGCAGAAGCGAAGTTCTATAAATAAAATGAATAAATCGAAGTTGAAAATTCATCAGCACGCAGGCTCAAGATCTCTTTCCATCGCCTCTCTAAGAAATTGGTAATGTACTTTATTTATTTATTTATTCTATATAGTTTGTTTTTAATATTAACTTTATATCTTAACAATGTCTCTTGTAGGAAGGGTCAAACACCAATTATAATCTAACAAAATTATATGCTGCATCACATACTAATAGTAATGGAGAGTGGACTAATCCCGATGCTCGTGAAAATTATGTAAGTATTATAATTTTTTTTAATTAAACATATTTAAATTATTGTGTCAATATTAAACGTATATATTGTATGTAGAATAAAATGGTTGCCCTACGTGCTGAAGCTGCATCAGATCATAATTCATCAATAAGTGATGTTGAAATTTTTACACAAGTTCTAGGGCAACGTTTAGGATATTTGAGGTGTTTGGGTTACCGTATAGAGCCTTCAAGCTCTTCATCAACGTCAAGCACTACGGCCATTACGTTAAAAAATGCAGATTCTAGTATTCAAGAATTTCTTACAAAACAGCATGAGTTAGAGGCTCAATTGATAAAACAAGAGATGAAGATGCGCATGAAACAACAAGAAAATCAACAAAGGGAGATGCAGCTTCAAATGCAGATGCTTATGCAACAATTCAGGCCTTCAAGCAATTAATTTTCATTAGAAGTGGTTTTGGATATTAAACAATTATATATTATGTACTGAGAATTTTATTAGTATTATTAGTATTTTATTTATTTAGTTCTGACTTATTAGATTAGTTTTATTTATATTGAACAATTTGTAATGTATTTTTAAAATATAAATATCTATTTGGTTTTAAATTAGTATTGATTGTCCATGAAAATAATAACCGTTCGAACACTCATTATCTGTTCGAACGTATACAAATCGGATATAACCGTTCGAACATCATAAATTATCGTTCGAACGGAAAAAGTTGCGCGCCATTTGAACAGGCAATTCACTATGTGCGTTCGATCATCAATTTTTCCGTTTGAATGTTTCTTCATGAATTACCCGTTCGAATGTTATTTACTCCGACCCGTTCGAACAGTCCCCTCTGTTTGAATGGTATTTTTTCCGTTTGAACGATTTTTCAAGACGAATTTAATTCATCCCAAAAAAAAAATCCGTTCGAACGATTTCAAACGGTCTAGCTTAATTTCGTCCCAAAAGATATTTTTTGGGACAAATTTGTGATTTTCGTCCCAAAATGTCTTTTGGGACAATTTTATTGGGACGACCTTGCGACCTTTTTTTTTTGTTCTAAAAATATTTTGGGACGAAATGCCAATCTTTTGGGATGAAATTTTTCGTTCCAAAAAACATAATTTGTTGTAGTGTAAGGAGCTAACTATATGCAATGTTGCCACTCGAAAGCGCGTACCATGAAAATAATTAGTTAATTAGGCCGTCTTGATCCCTAGCTGAACCAATTTTTTATTTTTTTTGTGAAAAAGATTGGCTTTATTGATACTTCTTGGAGTAAAGAATGAATACAAGAGGATAATCCTCTAGCAGAATGAGAATACTCTCCTCAGAAAGATCAAGTGCACTCTTAGCCAAAACATGAGCAACATTGTTGGCATTCCTTTGGCCATGCCTAACAGACCATTCTTGCAACTTGCCCAGCATAGACATAGGATGCGTTTGGTTCCTTGACTGATTTCGGATTTAGACATTTTCCAACATCCAAGCATTCAACTCTCAAATCAGTAAATTTATTTCAACTCAAAACCTCTTTACACATGGAACCCACAACCTTTTTCAACTCAAACAGCTCTTCACACACGAGATCCACAATAATTTTCAACTTCCCATAAATATATCTAAACTCATCTTAATATTAAAACACAATTAAACTCATCTTTGGTGGGCCCCACATAACTGACTCCACCATCTCAACTCACTACTATTTATAGATAACTCAACTTAACTCATCTCAGCTCAACATCCAATTTACTGCTGCAACATTCATTGCAAGCTGTTACAGATTTTAGGAGTTTTGCTATTACAGCTTCTAAAAATATAAGTAGCGGTAAATTGATTCTTGGCCAGTGGATAGCCCCTCCTATGAATTACTACAAAATTAATTGGGATGCAGAAAATTAATTGATAAAATTCACTGTAAGGTGGGTATGCGAGTTGTTTTTAGAAATTGGGAAGGCAAAGTGATAGCTACTTTGACATCAAATAGAGCTATCTACCCTGATATTGCTCTCTTGGGTGAAGCCATTGCAGTGCGTAAAGCAACAATTTTATGTTTTCAGTTGGATTTGCGGCAGATTATACTTAAAGAGATGCACTAGCAGTGATTAACTCTTTAAGCCATTGCAGCCTTAATATCTCTCTTATAATCAGACCCATTGAACTACATGTGAAATTACCTTCAAAAACCCTAGTATTCCTTCGTTTCCATATATGCAAAGCTGTCACTGCTACTTTAGAAACCTCTTCGTCAGATCTAGAAGAAAATAATTTGGGACAACTTCTCTGAAAGCTGAAACTTCAGTACTACACTTCTAAATTCTCCTTGAGCTTGATCCCCAAACATCCTGAGCTGATCTGCAAGTCCAAAGGGCATGAACCATTGTTTCTAGCCATTCCAAACAGATAGGACAAGAAGGAGATTCAACCGCCTTTCTGTTTAACAGATTAAGCTTGGTAGGGAGACCCTCATGGCTTGCCTTCCACAAAAACATTTTAAGAGCATTGGGCACCTTAAGCTTCCATATCTTAGACCAAAATTCTGAGTTGGATCTGTCACTAGATGCTTGACTGTTCATCATGTTCTCCATTAGATCACCTTAAAGATGATATGCACTTCTAAAAGATGATATGCACTTCTAACAGAAAACTTGCCATCTCGTGTGCACCTCCATGATAAGATGTCTGAGTTATTACATGGACAGATAGGAATCCTGCTAGTAGTCTCCACTTCAGATTCAGAGAAAATGTCCTTTAATAATGGAAGATTCCAGTGCTTGGTATCATCATAAATAAGTTCTTTGACTCTAGCATCTGCATTAAGTAGAATACTAATTGGAGATTGGATTCTGAATGAGGAAGGTATAGGAAGCCATTTATCTCACCATATAGTCACTGATTCACCATTGCCTATTTTCCAAACCAAACCTTCTTCCAGAAGATTTCTTGCTGCCATCAAACTTCTCCAAATAAAAGAAGCATTAGTCCTTAGTTTAGCAGTTAGAAAATGACCGTTTCAATTTAATTAGTGGGCATTCAAGAATTGATTGATCAATATAGTAAGAGAGGAATTAATGAGATCTCTTTACTATATTAATTTATATGTATTGTCAATCAATTCTCGAATTTGTTATTTTAAAAGATAGAACTGATCATATAATATTGATGAATAATAGAACATCAAGAATAGTACATGACAAGTTTAAGACGAGGCACCTATCTGGTGATCAAGAAATATCCAACAATTTCCAGCTTTAGTTTCATGGACAAAGAGGCATGCATGCCAATTATGAACAAAAAATTACAGAAGTCTAATTTCCTTCAGCTCCATACTTTCATGCCATTGAACTTCAGATCGATGATCTAGTTAATAAACCTACAGTTCTTCCTGACCTCACCCTGTCTTCCTGTGAGAACATCGATGGAACCCATTTTCACCATAGCCGCGGCATATTTGTTGGCCCAAACTGCATCATTCCTTGCATATTTCCTCACAATCTTTTTAGTTGAAGAGCTGCTAAAAAGAGTTTGATCAGATGTCAATATGCCACGGTGGTTCTTCAAATCTTTGTAGTACTTGTTATCCAGTTTGTTTGGTGAGAGAACATCTAGTGCCACTGCAGGATCGCTTCCATTTCTGGAATCTGGTTCTGGGGGACACTTCGCCTTCAAGTTTCTAGCGAATATGGGGTCGATTGAGGGATCTTGTGGATGTGTTTCATTGAAAGAGTATAAGCGAGGTGAGATGTTGGTACAATGTGCCACACCTATAGAATGTGCCCCAGAAAGTGTCACCATTTCATCCAGACTAAGGCCTTTTCTTGCAAAATTTTCTTCGAGTTGCTTAGCATTAAAGAAAGGTAGTGGGAGATTCTTGATAGGCTCTTCCTCTAAAGATACTCTACCATCACGACGTCCTGATGGCACTTCATAATATATACCCCCAACTTTATAGGAACTATCACGAGCAGCAAAAGCTAGAATGTCCGCACACGAGACAACTTGAGAGCATTTAGCTTCGATTTCTGACTTCGCCTCATCAATCACTTCAAAGCCTAGCAAGGTTGGATTGGCTACGCTTTTTTTCTCTGCTGGATTTCCGGGGGTTGAATCTATTAGAACAGACGCATCACAGCCCTGAAACATGTGACGTGAAATTAGATCGTATATATTTATATATATATGATCATATGATTAGCTGTAACTCAAAAACAACAACAAAACTTTCTTAACATGTAATGTAACGCGCGTGTCTGTAGTTTGCTTAGTAGTCGTTGAAACTCGACATATCTGCACTTAGTGTATGAGTTTTAGTTTTGGAATTATGTTATATTCGAAATCCCTAGAGAAGCAAAACAGTATTACATATGCTCTACCCTTTTATAGCAATGAAATGAACGTTGTGTTTGACAGGAAGTAACCAAGTTCTTTATGGAATACATCATGATACGTTGAGGTCGGTTTTGCTCCTAAAACATATACGATTTAATTATCAGGCCAAGGATATTGTCGTGGACGCCTTCCTTGGAGAGAAAACGTTGATTTTCTGACAGACTTAAGTACGTAGAGTGTACAATTTGGGTAAGGAAAGAAGCAAACGTACCCGAACAAAACAGTCATGGAAATGCAGTCTAATGAGGCCTGCAGCTATGCCAGGATCATTTTTTGACACAGCTTTGTTTACAGCTTTTCTCACAATTGCTTCGGCAGAAGGGCAACTTTTCTTATAAAAACCCGCTTTGAGTGATGCCATTGAGAACGAGGCCATGGTAGACATAGTAAGAAAGAAAATCAAACAAAAGCATAGGGTTGGCATATTCACTGTGTAAGCAAAGGACTTCAACATTGTGCGAGACAATTAAGATCAGCAACGGACGAGGCAACAAAAGAACAAGAAGTGGGTTAGGTTGATCTACTAAAACGATCAATGGCGGTGAGAGATCCGAGGGAGAGAGAGATGGTGAGAGAGAGATCAGAGAGTGATGGTGAAATGAAGTGGTTGAGATGGAGGGAATGTCTGACAATTTGTCACCTATTTATAGGCAGTAGAGAAGAGGTAAAGATGGTGCTGGCCCTGCTGGCCATTGCCGGCATGATTATTTCGTAAACCAAAACGTTTGATGCAGGCCATGTAAAAGCAGAGAAGCTGCTTGAAGCTGTCTAAGTTTGAACACTTCCATATATAGCGATAGAGAAAGCTTTTGTAGTTTTCTGAAGTTTGAACACTTCCGTACTGATACTATTCGATTCCTCCCTGATTTGAATGTCTGATCTTTTTTATATTCGCCTTTGGCAAAAGAAATGAATTAATCGCTTATTTTTTATTTATTTCAAAGATGTCAATTGGGAATCACGAAGATGATGCTCATGATATGTCCAGAAAGCCCCAAAGGTCAAAATCGAGTATATGTTCCTGAAATTTAAAATTAATAAAATAAATAAATTATACTTCTTTTCGTCTAGGAATAGAAATTAATGATCGATCAGTTATAATTAAATAAGGGTAGCAGTGAGGAATTGAAGTCGGTTTAAAAAAAAAAGGAAAGAGAAGCATAAAAGATATATATATATATTTATATTTATATTATATATTGAATTAAAAATATTAAAGATACGCTGCATTAGATGATATCTAAGTAGTGTTTACTAGTAGTGGACCATTTCTTTATTTGGAAGCGGAAAGATATATATTCAATGATGATGGTTCATTGTTTTAATATTTTTTTTTGTTTTGTTTTGAGTCTTGACTGGTTCAGATGATCGTATTATAATATATATGATTGATATTTGGGATCATGATATTATAGAATTGTTTTGAAGGTTTTTCGTTAAAAAAAATGATATTATAGAATTGATCGATGATAATATAGATATAATAATTATTTTACAAGTCATTTTCCAATAACCAATATGATAATATCCTTTCATAAAAAATATTAGTATCTCTTTTTATAAGTTTCTTATCTAATTTGAATTTCAGATTAACATAAATACCTTTAATTTAAAAAATATTATAAAAATAGTTTTTTTTTTTTATATAAAAGAAACGAAGGCCACCTGTCCATGAGTAACTCCCTCCCAGTTTATTAAGAAACCCTCACTTATGGCGGAGGAAAACCGTAGTAACATGCAAGATGTTTGGGATTTACAAATTTTGAAATAAAACATCCCAAAAAATCAAACCTATAAAAATAAAGAATAAACAAACGAGAAGACCAAAACCAAACTACACAAGCCTAAGCAAGCAAAGAAAACTAAGACTGAATACAAGGCAACCCCAATTTATCAAGATGAAGGATACCCTTCAAACTCTGTGGCAAATTCCGATAGCCATCATAATTCACATCCCAGCCTAACTCACCTTGACGTGCTAAGAAATCTGCTGCTTGGTTACCTTCCCGAAATTGATGCACAACCGTAAAATTAACTCCTTTAAGAGCCAAAAGAAAATCATCCCAGTAATCCCATAAATACCACAACGTACACTTACCCGTACGAAGCCAATCCACCACCACCTTAGAATCACTTTCAATAATGACATTCAACAAATTAAGCTGTTTACATAGCCCAACCCCCTCTATAATAGCCCTTAACTCAGCCCCATTATTCGTACCTTGGCCAAAATGAACAGAAAAAGCACCCCGTACCGTACCACGATCATCTCGAATTACTCCCCCTCCACCTGAGCTCCCGGGATTGCCACGGCAACTCCCATCAATATTGAGCTTGAACCAGCCTGCCGGAGGTCTCTTCGAGGCTAGCAATTGATGCCTACGAATTCGCTAATCTGGGAGATTTAATTGTAGTTCCTGAAAAATCTTCATATCCTGTAAAGACAGAGAGTTAGAAACTCTGAGTTTACTAGCGACACAAAAAAGCCAGTATTTAACTGACCACCAAACACGATCAGCATTGTCTTGCACCCCTTCCATGCGAGCTTTACACCTTCTCAACCAAAGCTGCCAAGAGATCAAGCAAGGTAATAAACCAATAAGAATTCCTTTAGCCGATGCCTTCTTAGTACAACGGAACCACACCAAAATTCTAGCCTTCCATTGCATATGGCGCATACAAGGAACACCTAGCAAAATGCTTGCAAACTTCCAGACTCGCATCGCTACTTCACCACTACAAAGAATATGGTCAATGCTCTCACCAGCTCTCCGAACACAGCAATCGCAAGCTGAAGCAAGTGCAACCCCTCTAGCCTGCACCCGTTCATCTACTACAAGACATCCATACGAGGCTTTCCAAATGCAAATGGAAACACGTTTAGGTAATAAGTAATGCCAAAACCATTCATTTCCTTGCAGTTGTTCACCTTTCTTCCTAATCACTTCCCAAGCGCTGGCAGTGGAGAAACTACCATCTTTGGATGGCATCCACACAAAAATATCCAATCCTGACTTACCCAGACGGGAACTATTAAGAATTTCTGAGGTAGTCTCTGCTCCAACTAATTCAGTCAAACGATTCACGTCCCAACCGTCATCACACCAACACTCGTTAATCCGAAGATTAAAGTTAACAAATTGCTCCACCTGCACTGAAAGTGGCCCCGAAGCTAACCACCTATCATACCAAAAGGAAGCATTACCTCCGCGAACAATAACTTTGACATTTCTGTAGACCTCAGAAAAAACTGATAAACTGGATCTCCACAATCGCGACCCTCGGTGACTCCCAACAACTACAGAAAAATGGCTATCCTTACAATATTTTGCACGGAAAAAATCCGTCCACAAAGAATTAGTGGCCATTAGTTTGAAAGCAAATTTCATATGCAGAGCACGTTGAACCTCCTCGATCTCTCTTACACCCAAACCACCCTCCTCCGTTGGCAGACACAATTTCGGCCAAGCACGCCACTTCATCTTATTAATACCATTACATGCCCCAAGAAAAAAGTCGACAAAAGGGAATTGATTCTAGCAATGGAAGCCAACGGCATATTAATCACCGAAAGGATGTGAATAGGCATGCTTGCAAGCACATGCCTGAGGAGGATCAATCTACCCCCTTGGGAAAGAAGATTACCATTCCAACCAGCTACCTTTTTCCTAACCTTCTCGACAAATGGTTCCAAGATTCTAGTAGTTAATTTGCCCGATACTAGAGGAGCTCCCAAATAGGTGACTGGAAATTTTCCCTCTCGAAAACCAGTAATTCTCAAAAGTGCACGAATCCGAGAAGAAATATGTTTGGACGGGAAAAGTACAGATTTATCTTTGCTAATAAGCTGCCCAGACCAACCTTCATAAACACTAAGAATCTCGCCAAGTTTCTTAATAGACCGTTTTCCACCATTAACAAAAACCAATAGATCATGTGAATACAGTAAATGGGAAATCAAAGGTGCCCCTACAGGATGGTGAAACCTGCCAATTCTCCCTTACAATGAATAAATAAGGAGAGAGAGGGTCTCCTTGCCGAAGACCACGATTAGGTTGGAAGAAACCTTTAAAAGTACCATTCATCATCACTGAAAACCAAGGAGATTTTATGCATTCGCCAATTAACCGACAAAAACCGGAGGAGAAACCAAAAGATTTTAATACCTCAAGTAAGAAACCCCAATCAACATGATCATAGGCCTGGGCCATATCAATTTAAATCATCACATTGCCACCCAAAACTCTCTTGTTCAAAGAATGCACCATTTCCTGAGCAAGCGTAATATTTTAAAAAATGCTCCTACTGGCACAAATGCCCCTTGCTCGAGCGAAACTATCTTGTGAATAATCCGCGTCAGTCGTTTAACAAGGATTTTCAAAAATATATTATAAGCCACCGAGCATAAACTTATAGGTCGAAATTTATCAAAGGTCGCTAGATCCTAAACTTTAGGAATAAGAACAATAAAGGAGGAGGCAAAAAACCTTGGCAACGGCACCCCATTAAAGAATTTGCACGTCGCTTCAAGCATATCCGTTTTAATAATATCCCAGCATTCAAGGTAGAAAGCCGAACCGAAACCGTCAGGTCCTGGACTGCTATGTTTAGGAATGGATAAAATAGCCTCCTTAACTTCCTGTTCAGACGGCATGCTACATAGGATCTCATTTTCCACATATGACATCACGGGACTAATTAAAGGAGACAAATCTGCATGCTCCACCCTCGTGCCCCCTATAAGAAAATCATGAAATTAATTAGTGGCACCATGGTGAACAGACTCGGCATTCTCTAACACTCTCCCATCCGGGAGCACCATATGGGAAATTAAGCCTTGCTTGCGTCGCTGGTTTATAATCGAGTGAAAGAAACGGGTATTCTGATCCCCCTCACTTAACCAAGTCTTCTTGGTAATTTGACTTAGACGGGTTGCCTCTCTCTACTCCCAACATTGCATCTCAAGTTTAGTCACTAAATAATCAGCTTCAACATCCTGGGAGTACCCAATTTGAAGTTGACGTTCCAAATTCTCCATTCTCGGCTCCAGGTCCCGAATGATGATCTCCACTCTACCAAAAGATTTTTATTCCAACCTCGTAAGGCCAACTTGGTTCACTTAAGACGTATAGCCAGTTTCAAAAGACCTGTAGCCGAGTCTTGTCTGTTCCATGCCTGTTCAACGCAAGCCAAAAAATCATCATGAGAGCACCACATGTTTTGAAACCTAAAAGGAGAAGGACCATAAGACAAGTGAGGCCTATCAAAATGCACAACCATCAGGCAGTGGTCAGAGGTTTTCCTTTTCAAATACTCCAATTGCGCAAAAATAAACTGAGTGGCACAAGCATTATTAATAACTTCCCTATCCAGTTTAGCCCAGCTTCTGGAACTACCATCATGCCCATTACACCAAGACATATGACTCCCACCACTAGACAGATCAAGAAGGCCACATTGATCAAGGAAATCATTAAACTCAGCCATGGAGGCCAGTGGCCGAGTATTGCCGCCAATATGTTCCGAGTCATTCCGAATGATATTAAAATCCCCAACAACAACCCAGGGTTGCTCCACTACCTGAACCTCGGCAAGTTCCCTCCATAACACTCGTCTGTCAACTTGAGAACATTTAGCATAAACAAATGACACCAGAATTCTTTTATTATCTAGCGTAAACCACCCCGTAACCATTTGAGCCAAGCAGCATAACAATTCAAAAAGATTAGAATATCTCCAAAAAATCCAAAGCTTCCCTCCCTCAACCATATTCGAACACCAATGAGGAAAATTAAGAAAACTTCCAAGAGCTGACATATGAACCTCTTCCGCAAACGGTTTCGAGATCGCAACTAGAGAAGCCCTATGTTTTTATAATAAACTCTTCAGACATTTTTTAGATCGCCCTAAACCCCACACGTTCCAATAAAAAATAGGTTCAATCATAAAGTAAATTTTTGAGATCGGGTGGGCACCTGTTGTGATTTACGAACTGCCTTACCAACTAGTTCCTTTGAAGTTTCAGAAAAATTACTCGGCTCCACATCTGAGTCATAAGCTTTATTCTTTCCCATCACCAACTGAATTTCCCCCTCCTCACGGTCAGAAACAAAATTTGGCACAAACTCAACCCCTAGCTCTTCCACCTCCTGGGTCAAAACAACTGCTTTTGCATGACTATCAACGTCTTGCCTGTGTTCCGAAATGGACGTCCAACCTGGACTGCCCAACTCAGCAGGACTGCTTGCAAAATCATGCAGAACATGACTGCCTCGATCAAGATCACATCTGACCTCCTCACCCTCCACCTCATTGCACTGACCATTACTCACCATGTTATCATGTAAAACTTCATTATGTGCCATAACTTGCACATTCGATGTCACAGGCACATCATGCTGCACCTCCACTGGAAAAACTTCAGACCAATTGGCTGCACAAGCTCTTGCACATCCAGCACAACCTGGCTGTTAACCACACTCTGCCCAGGTATTTGCATCTCCTGAACCGCCTGACCCTCAATCCCCGATATCATGTTTGGCACTCCTTCAACTAATTGTTTAGGATCCTCTATAATATTTGGTAACCCCATATTCTGCCTAGAAACTGGCAACTCATGCACCTCATGACCCTCACCCACATCTATCTTCTCCTCCTCCCCTACACTCACTTGTTTTGGATCCTCTGTATTAGGCAATACCGTCTGAACCTGGGATTCACCCTTACCAGATTTAACAACTTGCTGCCAGATTGATTTTTCCTTCCTTTGAACCTTAGCCTTTCGCCTCTCACCCACCCTACATACCACAGAAGTATGACCTTGACGATAACATTTGTGACAATAGAATCCCAATTTTTCATAACGTACTTTCTGCCAAATAAGCTTCGATGGAGATAAAACAATGGGGAAACTCTGCACTGGTTCCACCGATAAATCCACTTCTACGCAAATTCTAGCACCCGATGCTCTAGTTCTATTAAGAGTAGCATTATCTGTCCCCAGATAATGCCCAAACCAAGTAGCCAGGATCTGCAAACAATCCTTCCAATAAAGATGCATCGGTAAACCTGGTAAATAGATCCATTGAGGGGCCAATGGTGATTCTCTATTAAAATCAAAATCCTTCGTCCACTTGAACAGTCTGAAAACAGAGCCCTCCAACAATCTCCCTTCACGTGCCCAGTCATGCACAAAATCACGTTCGGTTTTCATCTGTATAAGCATCTGCAAATCATCCATAAAACTAATAATAGGAATATCAACCAAGCCCCACGTCTTAACCACTGCCAGACAAATCTTGTCAATAGAAGGACGAGGACGCATAAACTTCATGACAAGAGCAAAACGAAAATCCTCTGCCGCTTTCACCATTTCGAGTTCTGTAAAAACGAACCCTAGATCACATTTAATATCCACTAGATAACGCATAGGAATTTTGAAACCAGAGGAGTCTCCCGATTTAACCAAAGCTTAGGCATAAGATGCGGCATTCCCCGCAATGGCAATGCCATCAGAGGGGCAGGGGACGCCGATTCAAGGCAGCCCTAGGAGCAAAATTCAAAAAATGCTTCACGAAAGGGAAGTCCGTAAAATACGAAACTACCAAAACTGGACGACCAAATCACCTCAAAATTGCCTCACAATCGCCTAACCAAAGTAACGATGCTTCTTGCCCATAAAAAGAATATATTATAAAAATGGTTCATGTGTACATGATAACATGATTACGCTTTAATTAGTATTTCAAAAGAATATATATATTCCTTTCAATGGATTCAAATCCTCTCCATTTCAAGGGAGTCATTAATTTTCTGGTTGGGATTTGTTAAAAAAAATCTAACAATAGTACATAAAAATTATCACGTTATTTTAATGGTAGGCAGCTAATTCACGTTATTTCTTTGTGGTACAAAATGCACTAAGATATGTGGCATTTGCAGTGTATGCAGCAACGTGCCTACCTGTAACTTTGTTTGTTGTAGTGCAGTTTCTGCTATATTTTGATCTTATACATGCTACCGTTACGAAGGTGCCACGACGGAGCTACATGCAGGCAACTCTCTAATGTGCCTTTTTTTACATTTTTTTTCCTTATCTTGTCACTCTTTGTTCAATTTTATCAAATAAAAATTAGTTCTATCATGTCAGTTTATGCATGTATGATGAGTTTTTGACAAAAAATAACAACTATTTGCTATGTGTACATGATGTGAGAGTAATGCTCGACTACCCTTTCTGTGATATCCCGTATTTTAATGTTTTTTAATTGAAGGATTTTTTTAATTAGTTTAAATATTGATACTCTTGTTTTAAAATTATCGGATTTCTTGTGGGATTTATTTTATGATTTTTAAGTTGTGAAATTTATTATGATGTGCTTTCTTGGTATTAATTATTGTTTTACATTTAAATAGCTCTTTACTTTAAATCAGTTTAATGTTGGACTTTAAAACTATTGTGTTGTTGGATTTTTATTATTATTTTATTTTAGCTATTCACTACATTTAAATTATTTTATTCAACTTACTGTTTTGAAATTCTTTTCGTTGGATCAATTTTGTGACCCAAGTTGTGAGGATTGGAGCTCATTTCTTTCCCTCACTTTTTCTTTTTCTTCATCCTTCTTACGTTTTCTCCTTTCTTTTTTCCCCTGCTTTTCTCTTCCCGCAAGCGAGCCCCTCCCCTCTCTCCCATCCATTTGTTTCATCTGCCACAATGCCGCCGTGCGTCATCGGTGTGCGACACTACCCCTTCCATTCTCTTCCCTTCCGGTCGGCGATCATTTCCCTCTATTTTCAACTCCTCCCTCGCCGACATTAGCCTCCACGCATGGCTTCAAGCCGAGCAATTTTTGTGCTCCAACGCCGTCGTCGCTCCGCCATTGGCCACCATATTTTCACCACAGTATCGACGGCCTCCCAGCTACCAAACCCACCCATCCTCAACTCCGATTCGCCATTGGTGAAGCCCCTCCATCACCTTCACCCACGGCCAACTACCATCACCACTAGCTTCACCAACACCACTAATCCCTTCCTTAGCCATCCCAAGTCTTAGTTTGTCCTCATTCGAAATTGAAATTTTTGAGACCCAAGGCTTTAGCCTGAATTGCACTATTTCGTTGATGTGCTGCCACTTCTAGCACCTTCGTGATCATTCAAAAATTATATTATAGCACTGTAAGTATTTTTTCAAAGAAATTTTGAGATTTAAATATATTTTTGCACTAACTCATATTTACTGTGAATTGGTTGGTTGTACCGGACTGCGTCTGAAAAGTTAGGGGGTCGGTTGGATTAGATGATGAAGTTGTTTGTGTGATTGGTTTATACTGAGATTTGTTGGCTGTTTCGGGTTTAAATATTGGTATTTTGGGTATGACATTGGTTATGGTGGATGTTTAAGTTACTTTTAGAATTAATAAATGGTCGTTTGGGTAGATAAATATGATTATTTAGACTGTATGGTGTGGCGGTTTTGTAATTGGTAGGTGTTATAATTTGAGTTAATGTTGATTGTTGAACTAGTGTTATGGAGGGTCGTGTTGGGTTGCGACGATTGTGGGCTGTCAATGTCGTAACAAGTTATGAAAGTGAGCTGATTGGTTGGACTTCGTGTGTTGGGTTGATGTTTTGGATGTTGTGTGTGAGCATGCTTATACCATGTATTGAAACCGAAGCAAAATGATGTCATGTGTGGGCTGAATAGAATCACATAATTCAGTTAGTTTTATTGAATTCATATTTATATGGAGTATTAACACATTAGTGAATAATTTTCTGTTTAGGTCGTGACATTGATAGAGCTCAAGTTAAGGCTCTAGTAACTCTCTGCAAGAGTTACGTAAGTGGGGTTCCTATACTAAATTTTGCATAAAAAATAAAATAGACTAAGGTCAATTTTGAAAATGTGCTGTTATGTTATGAAAAGAAATGTTAAACGACCTCAGTTATTTGTTTTGCATTGCTCATGAGATTCTGTATAAGAATAAAGTATTTTCTGGCATGACTGGTGTAAACATGAGCTTATTTTTGACATTCTGTTATTGAACTCAAAAAAATATGAGCGAATATGAAAATTGATAATTTTTGCATGTGACGTGAAGATTTTCTAAATCTATTTTGAAAAATGTGAAATGATCTGAATTTGTTCAGTACTCTGTTTTAGTATGATATGGCATCTAAAAAACCTTTGGCATGACGTTCTAATTCTGTTCTAACTCTTACTCGGATTATGATCTAATTCTGATTCTGTTTTGTTCTAATATGTGGCCCTGTCATGAGATACAATAGTGACCTCTGACCCTGTCACAGGATACAATAGTGACCTCTGGCCCTGTCATCGGATATAATAGTGACCTCTAACCATATCACGAGATACAATAGTGACCTCTGGCCCGCCACGAGATATAATAGTGGTTTTCTGTTATGAGTGCAATCGTTTTGATATTTATGGTGATTTATTTTCTACTTGGCTTTTCGAAGAATCCACAACCCTACCATAGGAGTTAAACATGGTCTCTGTTCTGATATGATAAGATAAGATGAGGATGTTCAGTTATGCTCTACCAAAGGAAATTTTGAATAAGAATATTTTCTAAGAGTTTCGCTCTTATATTTTTTGTAACATGTTTCAATTTTGCATTTTGAAAACAAGTATTCTGACTCTGCATTCTGAAAGAAAATATTTTGTTCAACATTCCAAATTTTTATAAACGATCATGTTTACATACTAGTATACGTTTTCTGCTTACCGAGTTGTTGATAACTCACTCCCCTTATCTCCAAATATTTTTCAAATGATTTTGGATATTTCAGCTGAGGATTAAGACTATGAAGTATTGGGTGAGATGACTTAAGAATAGTGAATGAAGAATAGAAAGTTTTCTATGAGTATTGGCGATTTATGTTAAGAAATTTCATTATATTCTGATGACTTGGCATTTTGAAGAATTGATTATATTGAGAAAATTAGTTTGAATCAAAATTTATTTATAATATTGGAAATTTGGAGCTTTTGGAAGTATATTAGCAGTGTTGGAGTTGTTTTTCAGGTAACATGAGTTAAGTCTCCGGACCCTCAAGGACAGGGGGTCAGTTTGATTGGATGATGGAGTTGTTTGTGTGATTGGTTTATGCTGGGATTTGTTAGCTGTTTCGGGTTTAAATATTGGTATTTTGGGTTTGACGTTGGTTATGGTGGATGTTTAAGTTACTTTTAGAATTGATATATGGTCGTTTGGGTGGATAAATATGATTATTTAGATTGTATGGTGTGGTGGTATTGTAATTGTTAGGTGTTATAATTTGAGTTAACGTTGATTGTTGAACTTGTGTTATGGAGGGTTGTGTTGGGTTGCGATGATTGTAGGCTATCAATGTCGTAACGAGATATGAAAGTGAGCTAATTGGTTGGACATGGCATGTTGGGTTGATGTTTTGGACGTTTTGTGTGAGCATGCTTATACCATATATTGAAACCGAAGCAAAATGATGTCATGTTTGGGTTAAATAGAATCATAGAATTTAGTTAATTTTATTGAATTCGTATTTATATGGAGTATTAACACGTTAGTGAATAATTTTCTATTTAGGTCGTGACACTGATAGAGCTCAAATTTAAGGCTCTAGTAACTCTCCGCAAGAGTCATGTAAGTGAGGTTCCTATACTAGATTTTGCATAAAAAACAAAATAGACTGAGGTCAATTTTGAAAATGTGCTGTTGTATTATGAAAAGAAATGTTAAACGACCTCAGTTATTTGTTTTGCATTGCTCATGAGATTCTGTATAAGAATAAAGTATTTTCTGGCATGACTTGTGTAGACATGAGCTTATTTTTGACATTCTGTTATTGAACTCAGAAAAATATGAGCGAATATGAAAATTGATCATTTTTGCATGTAACGTGAAGATTTTCTGAATCTATTTTGAAAAATGTGAAATTATCTGAATTTGTTCAATACTCTATTTTAGTATGATATGGCATCTGAAAAACCTTTGACATGACGTTCTGATTTTGTTCTGACTCTGACTCTAATTCTAATTCTTTTTTGTTATGATATTGGCCCTGTCAAGGGAGATTATAGTGACCTCTGGCCTTGTCACGAGATACAATAGTGACCTTTAGCCCTGTCACGGGATACAATAATGAAGCTGTGCAATTTTCTCTTGATCTATAATTATTATCTATTTTCTAATTAGTAGTAATATAAATTTTGGCTGTTATAGGCCTTGAGTTTTTCTTTTATTATTACGTATTATTTATATTCATGTTAATCATAATATTTTATATATGTGCTAAATGAGGAGAAGAGAACACCACCCCCATCCTCCTAAACGAAGGAGGAAGAAACCACACTGTCCTCCTTTAAAAGAGGATGGGGTTCTCCTGTTATGGATATAAAGTCAAATAGACTATTTCATTTATTTTCTCACACAAACAAAACCAAAATACAGACACTAAAACACAGTGTAGAAAAAAACAAAAATATTGGAAAAAGAGAGTTGTGGTGGTGCATGAAGGACACGCGCCACCCTAGGAGGAGGTCGGTTGGTCGATCTTGAAGGTGTCGGAGTCATTGGACCCTGAGCTACCGTGCATGGCATCAATGGAAGAAGATTCACAGTGGCGCGTGGGTGCAACGCACCGCTCTGATTGGTGCCCAATCCGATTTACTGCAAGATCGGCGGGTGAGGATTCCCCCGGTGGGGTGCGTGTATAAAGATGGCCACCGGAGAAGCTCGAATCTACTTTTCTCCTGTAACACCCCGTATTTAGTGTACTTTTATTGAAAGATTATTTTCATTAATTTAAAAATTGGTTCTCTTGTTTTAAAATTATGGAAGTTTTAGAATATTATTTTATAATATTTTATGTTGTGAAAATTATTTTTAATGTGATTTCTTATTATTATTTACTGTTTTGCATTTAAATTGGTTTTTAATTTAAATTGGTTTGTTTTTTAGTTTTAAAATTATTGTTGTTTTAATTAAGCATTTCACTGCATTTGAATTATTTTATTTAGTTTACAGTTTTAAAATCTTTTTTCGTTGAATCATTTTTGGGATCCCAGTTATGAGGATTGGACCTCATTTCTTTTCCCTCATCTTTTCTTTTCCTCTTTCCTTTTTCTTTTCTCTCTCTCGGCTATCTCCTGCTCGATCTCTCTCTCCCGTTTATCTTTCTCTCTCCCCGTGCATTCGGCCCTCTCCTCCCAGCTGCTGCCACCCGCCGCCGTGAAGCTCACCGCCTGGCCCATTCAACTCCCTGCCGTTTGCCCGCACGCACCGTCCAAAACTGCGGTGTTCTTTGCGTCGTTGAGCAGCCGTTCGGCCACCATTTTTTCACCACATCTTCCTCTACCTCCTAGCAACCCAAAGGACCCAACCCCGACCCCGATCCGTCACCGGTGAAGCCGCATTAACCTCATCTCTGTTTTACACTTTTCAGCCATAAACCGTCCCTTTCCGCCACCACCATTAGCTTCACCGACCTCCCTAGACCCTACCTTATCAATTTTGAATCTTAATTTGACCTTGTTCAAAAGTGAATTTTTGAGACCCACGGCTAGTGTATTTTTACACTGTTCGGTTGTTGTTTTGTGCCTTCATTGTGTTCCGTGATCCTCCAAAAATTATTATATAGCGCTGTAAGTATTTTTTCAAACATCTTTTGAGATTTAAATATATTTTTGCACTAATTGATTTCATTGTGTTCTGGTTGGTTATTTCGGACTGAGTTTGAGGAGTACGAGGGTCGGATGGATTGAGAACGGAGTATTTATATGATTGGTTATTGTGATTTGGATTGGTTGTTGGATATTGTTGTCGGTTTAGTATATTGCATATGCACGCATGTTCATGTTTGTAAATTGAAAACTGAGTTTTCGTGTAATTGCATTCATGATCATGTGGATATTTTGAAAACTGGATTTTCATGTGTGGAATGGATTTTTGGGTGCTTGTGTATCACAACCCCAAGCCGAGATGGGACCTTATCTCGGTGGAGCTCATCTGGTCACTCGGGAGCGGAATATACTGAGTGACATCCCCTGGGTTGTCGCTGGGCGACAACGGGATCGGACGAGTTACGTGTCGACTCCGTGGCCCTTCTACTGGTGGGGGCTAGAGGATGCCTGGCTACGAACGCACTGGGTGCGGAACTAGGCATCACTCATTATACAGCCAGGACGTGCGGATGGTCCCTAGGGGAGACCATGGTGCATATGGATTAATGGATAAATGGAAAATAGCTGTTTTCTGAAAAATAGTGTGTGTTGGATATGGATTTTGTGTGAGTCATTTTCTGAGAAAATTATGGATATTTGTTTTGGGCCATTTTCTAGGAAAATAGTGGAAATATTTATTGGAAATGTTTTTAGGCCAAAATAGGATTTTGGCGTATGTTGGAAAAATATTCATTTTCGGGAAAAATGATATTTTTGGATTTCATGCATATTGCATCATATACATGCATGGTTGGTTGTATTAAATGTGTTTTTATCTCAGGATTGGTTGGGTTATAACTTACCTGTGGTACCATTTAATGGTACTGCAGATTTTGTTGATGATAATGCAGATGCCGAGCTTGAGGATTTGGCTCCGCCGGACAAGTGATCTGGGATCACTCGTGTTTATGTTTCTTTCCAGCTCTTGTATTATTTTGGGACATTGGTTTTGCTTTTAAACGCTTTGTATTTGGATATTTGTATTAAAAAAATTCTGGTACTAGTGACTTATTTATTATTATCCGTTGCGTATTTATTGTACACTGTTGCTTGTGCACACACTTGGCACTTGTCATTGGGATGCGTGACCCATGTTTTTATCATCTTGACAACACGATTCCTGAGGGTTTTTGTACGTGGGAGTCGGGGCGTCACATCTCCCTTATTTGGCCTTAAAAAGAAAATATCCAAGAAAAAAAACAGGAAAGGAAGAACAAGAACAGGACAAGAAGGAGGAAGGGAGGGAGGGAGGAGGAGCCGAAGCTCCCCCCAGCTAGAATCGGTTTAGGGAGGGTTTTTTAGAGAGAACTTAGAGCTTCTCTCCCTAAGTTCAAGGGTATACGTTACCTCATAATGAAATGTTAATTAATTATCATTTTCCTTTCCATTTGTAATAGTACCCATAGGTTCAAGTTCAACACATTTGTGTACGAACACAAATTAATGCCAACATGCATGCATGGCGGTCAACAGTACTGGCAATAATTTGGAAAGAATTAAAGGAAGATCTATTGCAGAAGTAAATATATATTCCCCAATAATACTATTTTGGACAAAGCTAAAGCTTTGGTGGTAATTGGTTCCATTTCCTACATACCATTCAAAATTGATTTTGTCTATTATCATTAAAAAGATATATATTGACGTTGTTCATTATAATACGCAGTTAACCAACCTACAAATTTTACATGCAACAAACACTGACAATGATAATAAAGAAAGAAAGAAACATGTATTTCTCTACTAATATTTTTGACTAATTAAGAGCATGATCTTTCTTAAGAACTATTTTTCTTTAGCTTTTAGTTCAAATATAGACAGATTTAATTTACATTAAAATAATAGATTAAATATATAATGTTTTTCTACTTGCATCTTATTTTAGAAACTAGTGATCTAGAACATCATAAATGACTTATTTTCTTAGCAAAATCATATAATAAAGCACGGAGGGTTTTTATTAATTCAGACACTCCAAATATATATTGACTTTTAGGCATATGCTAAAAAAACAAGTGACGTGGCAAAGGATATTTTTTTCTCTGCTAGGTTTGTGGAGTTTTTGAGATATGGCCGCCGCCGAGCCCCCTTTGGGCTCGTCTGCGCTGGGAAAGCGTCGATCATTTGCGGAGATGGTCTCTCAGTCACCGGCCCTGCTGCCTGAAGTGGATGTGCCGATCCGGGTGCCTAAGATAATAGATGGTATACCTTGTGTTATTTCACGAGAGAAGAGATAGAAAAATTTGCCCAATGTTTTCGGTTTTCATTGGTGATAAAGTTCCTCCATCAACGCCCTTCACTGGATGAGATTCATGCATTTATCAAGATTCGGTGGGGATTAGAGAAGCAAACGGTTGTATCTAGTATGCGACGACCTCGGAATGTCTTTCTTCGATTTTCAATGGAAGCAGATTTTTTCAAATCCTTTTCCAGAGAGGCTTGTGAAGTAGAAGGTAAACTGTATATAATCTTTATGTGGAATACAGATTTTTCAGAGGAACACGAACCGTCCATGGTTCCAGTGTGGTTGGTCCTCCCTGGGCTACCCCCGAATTTTTACCATGAGGCATTCTTGCGGAGTCTAGTGCTTCCGATTGGTAAATTTATTAGGAGGGATAATAGTACCCATTGTGCTACGCGAACAGATGGAGCGAGGGTCTGTGTGGAGATGGATGCGGCTGTTGATCCAATTTCGGGGTTTTGGATTGGTGACCCAAGGAAAACTGCCTGTAGGTATCAAGAAATAGTTTATGAAACCTTGCCAGCTTATTGCTCCCAATGCCATATGCAGGGTCATAACTCCAAAACTTGTAAACGGGAGAGAGATGCAAAGGATTCGGTGGACCAAAAAAATTGGATGGAGGCAAGGTGCTGAAAAAATGGGTCCCCAAAGTCATTGGAAAAAATCTTGAGGACAATATTCTTGTGGAGAACAGAGATGCCACTGTTGAAAATGATGATAACAGAGATGCCAGTGATGTTATGGAGGAGTTAGAAGGGCATTTGAATTTGGGGGTCATGGAGGTTCCAACAATTTTGGATGCGGAGAACAGAGAGGCCAGTTTGATCGGGGAAGAAATGGGGAGACCTTTGGTGCTGGAAATGTGTGAAATGCAGGAAAGAAGGGTGAGTTGCAGTGCAGGAAACGCAGGTAATAAGGATGGACAGGCCGTGCAGGAGGAACAACCTGGGCAGGAGGGAGATGTGAGACCTGACTTTCGGTTTGATCAACTGGTATCAGACCTGAGGAAGGTGGATGGTGGAGAAGGGTCTGGAAGTTGGGTTGGACAGCAAATAAGATTGGGGTATTCTGTATCAAAGGGTGAAGAGGAGGAATCTGATAATGACCATTTACAAAAGGAGAAAGATTCTCTCTCAGACACAAGAGTCCAGGTATGTCAATCAATTTTTGTAGAGGAGTTGAAGCTAAGAAATTCCAAAAGGGCTAAAAGCAAGCACTCATGTTTAAACCTTTGATTAAACCAATATTATTTTGGAACCTTAGAGGCCTTGGGACCTCTAAAAGGAGACTAAATAAGTTAGTGCGCATGTATAGGCCAATGATTATTGCGTTGGCAGACCCTTTTCTGAATGATAGTCATTTGAATCGTTTAAAGGATAAATTCTATATGGAGGGTAGTGTTTCGAATGGGGAATTTTGGGGGTAAGATTTGGCTATTATGGGCTGCTGGTATAAAAGTGACAATGATGAATTCTTGCTCACAATCATTATCGATTAGATTGGGGGAGGATAATATTATATCCTTTGTCTATGCTAAATGCCAGCAGATGGAAAGAAGAAGTCTATGGGAGAATTTGCATAATATTAACCCAGGTAACGAACCGTGGATGGGACTTTAAAATAATTCGAAAAGATGAGGAACGTAGGGGTGGAAAACCAAGAGCTACAGTGGCTATGGGTGAATTTAATTCATTTATTGATGATTCGGGACTGTTGGAGATGAATCATGAAGGCAATATGTACTCATGGTGCAATGGGTAGCAAGGACTTTCAAGAAGTTGGGTTCGGTTGGATAGGGTGATGATTAACTCCCCTTTTCTACTTCGATGCTTGGAGGCTTCTATGAAGTATTTACCGCGAGTTTCGTCGGATCATTCTCCAATGGTTGTATGGATGGAGAGGGATAATACAAAATATGGATTTCCTAGTTTCAAGTACCAAAAAATGTGGGAGACCCACTCGGAATTTCGTAATTGTGTTCGGCTAGTTTGGGAAAAGCCAAGGGAAGGTCAGGGTATGGTTCGATTAGCTAGGAAGTTAAAAGAATTGAAACAAGGTCTGAAGGTGTGGAACAAGAATGTATTTGGTTTTACTACCGAACATATTAAAAGACTTGAGGAACGGGTGATGAACTTAGAAGAACACCTGCACGGTGGTTACAATGAGGATTCTGAACTTGACCTTCTAACTACTAACTTGGAGTTAGATACCTGGAGACAAAGGGAGGAGCTTCGTCTAGCTCAACAAGCTAAGCAACATTGGCTTGCTTCAGGAGAGGCAAATGCTTCTTTTTTCAAAGCTCATATGTCCAAGCAGTTTAAAGTAGTGAGGGAAATGAATTTAATTGATGGGCGAAGCTTAAATAATCCAGAGGAGGTCCACAATGGTGCAGTGGAATATTTTTCAGAGTTCTTGTCGTCGAAGAACTCCAATCCTTTACCGGACCTATCTAGATTGGCTATGTAGGTCTTACGGTCAGTGAAAATCAGGAGATCATTGAGCTCCCCTCGACCCTAGATATTAAAGAGGCGATCGATTCCATCCCATCGGATAGTAGTCCGGGACCGGATGGTTTTGGAGCCAGTTTTTATAAATACTGTAGGGACATCCTTTCTGTGGATGTAGTGGAGGCGGTTCATGATTTCTTCCAAGGTTCTCCTTTGCCAAGAGCTTTCGTGGCAACTTTGTCAGTTCTTATTCCGAAGGTCGAAAATCCCAAGAAGTTTGATAATTTTCGTCCTATAAGCCTGTGCTCTGTGTTCTATAAAATTTGTAGTAAAATTTTGGTTCGACGAATGACCCCCTTGTTGCCACGATTTATTTCCGACGAATAAGGAGCTTTCATTTCTGGAAGGAGCATATTTGACAATATCAGTTTGACACAAGAGTTAACTCACAATTCACATAAGCCAACCTGGGGAGGTAATGTTATTATCAAAATCGATATGGCTAAGGCTTATGATAGTATTGAATGGGATTTCTTAATCCATGTTTTGAAGGCTTTTGGGTTTTCGAATAGAGTATGTGTGTTGATTAAAAATTGTATTTCTTCTCCTTGGTTCTCAATTGTTATGAACGGTGTTTCTAAGGGTTTCTTTAAGGCTGGACGGGGTTTGAGGCAGGGAGACCCAATCTCGCCTCACCTATTCATTGTGGTGGAAGAAATTTTGTCTAGGTTGTTGAAGGAAAAATTTGATCAAGGAAACATTGGAGGTTTTTATCACCCCCGGGGTACTCCAATTATTTCCCATCTCTTATTTGCGGATGACATTGTCATTTTTGCCAATGGAAGGAAGTCGTCCTTGATGAATATCTCGGCAACTTTAGAGACATATGAAAAATGGTCAGGTCAATCTGTTAGTAAAGAAAAATCCTCCATAATGTTCTCAAAGCAATTCTCAGCTACTAGAAGACGGGCCAGTCTGCAAATTACAGGTTTTGCTGAAGGGTTTTTGCCTTTTAAGTACTTGGGTGCTCCCATTTTTTCAGGAAGGCTTAAAGCTATTCATTTTGATGAGATGTTATAAAAAATTAGAGATAGAATTGGTGGTTGGAAGGCCAATCTTTTATCAAGTGGCGCACGGGTCCTCTTACTAAAGCATGTTCTTTGTAGCATGCCTATTCATCTTTTCTCTATTTTGCAGGTCTCAAAATCTATTCTGAGCAAGATGAATAGGCTGTTTAGTAATTTCTTTTGGGGTCTTCATGAAGGTAAACCAAAGAAACATTGGAGGTCATGGGAGGCAGTTTGTAAACCAGAAAATGAAGGTGGTATCGGGATGCGAAATCTGGAGGAGACCAAAAAATCTATGCACATGAAGTTTGCCTGGAAAATGCTCACGGAAGACTCTTTATGGACTCGCTACTTCAAAGCAAGGTATGTAAAAAACTCTCCGATTTCTCTGGTTAGTCCTTCATCGGGATCGAGTTTTTGGAAATTGGTTATTGGCTGTATTCCGGAGGTCATTAAACATGCTAGATGGAAAATAAAATCTGGTGAGGCGTTTTTTTGGCAAGATAAATGGTTGGAGAATGGTGCGTTGAACGAACAATACGATACAATTACTAATTCAAACCTGAGATTAAAGGAATTAGTGGTGGAGGATAGATGGGACTATGATTCGATTAGTAGACTGGTTGGACCTGAAATGATGGAGGTGATAATGAAAATGCTGAAGGGGAAGAGAGCTGGTGATGATACTCTTATTTGGCTGCCTAATTCTGATGGGAAGTTTAGCACTAAGAGTGCATGGGAGGTGAGTTTGCAAGGAGTATCTGGAAGTGGTGCGCACATCAGGTTGGCATGACAGTGAGGGATGGCTGGACTTGGCGAGAAGTTGTTGCTAATTGGTATAATAGAGCAAAAAAGTCGACCACTATGGGGAATTTTTTGGGCGTATTACCTTCTATCATCACTTGGAGGTTGTGGATTAGGAGATGTAAAGCTGGGATGGAAGGGATTGAAGAATCTGTTGAACAAGTGTGGAGGAGTATAAAATTCTGGGTGACAAAGATTGGAGAAAAATTCAAGACAGGGAAGGTATTTTCGGGACAAGATGAGTTAATTCTAAAGGGGTGGAACATTCTTTCTACGCCTGGAAAACATAAAACTATGAAGTTAGTTCGATGGAGGACCAAGTGTAGGGCGGTATAAACTAAACTCAGATGGCAGTAGCAGAGGAAACCTGGGTGCAGCAGGGGCAGGGGGTCTCATTCGGGATTCTAATGGGAAGATGGTAATAGCTTTTGCGATCTCTATAGGACAAGGCTCTAGCTCCTTTGCAGAATTTATGGGTGTCTTTCACGGCCTCAAAATAGCAAAAGAATTGGGGTTTAATAATTTAGATGTGGAGCTTGATTCCATTACTATTGTGAACTGGCTGCATAAATCAGTATATGGACTCTGGTATATTGAAGATTACTGGGAGGAGCTGCAATAGTTGATGAATGGAATGATTTTAAACATTTCACACGTGTATCGAGAAGGAAATGGCCCAACAGACATGTTGGCAAGAATGGCTTCAGAGGGTTGTAATTCAAAGTGGACTTCATTTGCAGAGCTGCCTTGGAACTTACGGGGTCTGTTGAAAACAGATAAGTTTGGTTTTCCTCACTTCCTGTTTTCCTAATCTGTATTTGGTTTTGGCAAAGTCTTGTTATTCTAGTCTTGTTTTTTTTGCTGGTATTTTAATGCTTATTTAGATTTCCATGAAAAGTCTTGTAACCACGGTTTTCTTCCACCATATGTGAGGTTTTTTCAATAAAGACGGAAGGTCCGGCCTTCCCCAAATTATAAAAAATATATATATATTGACTTTTTCTTTTCTTTATTTATTTGTAAATCATCTAAAATTTGTAAAATATGATCGATGGGCTAAGAACATGAGTACTATTACTATTTTGACTAAGACAATGCATGATTCTTAAGAATCTTTTTTTCTTTCGCTTCTACTTTAAAGAGATTGTTTTTAGTTTAAATTGATAGATTCAACTTCAAGATATCATGATAAGACAGACACAATATCGAATAAATTAGCTTTTCTTCCAACTTGCATGCTACTTTGGAATTAGGGGATGGGATTTTTCTGAAACATGAGTACGAAAGGAAGGAAGGAAGGAAGAACATATATTCTTTATAAGTTTTGATGTTTTAATTGGCATGTATGCATTTCTCGATCCTCTCTTATTATTAGTTTGACAGACAACATGATTATTCTTTAAGTTTAAGAAGGACGTTTATGTTTCGCTTTTACTTTAAACAAATTGAGTATCTATAGCTTTTACTTATAATTTAAATTAATATATTATAGACACAGCAAAACATGAGACGTGCGCATCAAATATATAATGATTTTCTCCCGGATGATCACATGTTACTTTGGAAGGGGAATGCATTTTTCAGAAACCAGCCCAGCTTCTTAAATGATTTTTCTTTTTTCTTTTTAATTGGTAGAATCATCTTCAATCCACATATAAATAAAATAAGTGCTAATATATATCATATAGAAACTAGTAGAAAATATTTGTAAAGAAAGATTTCCTCAATAATATATGAAGGACGTCTTCGTTTATTTATAAGCGGTCATACGCTGTTATTTGATTATATCTCTAACTCTACGTGTTTATCAAGATTACATTTAATTTAAAAAATAAATTGAGTTAGTTATTTGAAGACTTATCACTTGAGGAGTTATCACTTTGCTTGTTCTCTTCAGACTTATCCTTATCACTTGCATGGTGTTTGACTTTTGAATTTTCTGCATCAGAATCTGATCCATTAATATCTTTATTAATGAATTGATTATGTACATGCAATCATGCACGATATATATCTATATATATATATATATACAAGTGTTTGCCAAAATTAAAACTGAAAATTTTCAATTACTCTTGTATTGTATTACCATGCTCTATCAATTCAATCAACAAATTGGTTAGTGATCAATAAGGCAATAATTTGATAATCAATTAAATATATGAAATAAATAAAGTGTGCTACACCAAATTTGATTACGAAGGGAAACCTTTTAAATAATTATTTAAAAGTAAAATCCTATGGGCAGTCAAATCCAAACAAGTCAATTTTATTCATTTGAAAATCATGTCCAAGTAAATGTCAATTATAAAATCTTTACTAATTAACTCTCTTACTTGACCCGACAAACGATCCGTTTGTCTCTACAGTGGTAGTAGTCAAAACCTCTGATGATTTTCAAATGTTGACTTCTCTACTAGAACTCTAATGGCTGAATATCACAATCAATTAATCTCCAACATGGAGTATGAATGCACTCAAGGAGAGAGAAGGAAAAAACACTATAAAAATTCTCAAGAGAATTTTCTCACACTCAAGTACTTTGAATACTCTCCAATATCTCCAACCCAAGAATTATCAAAAGTCCCACTTCAGTTGAAATCCCCATCATAAATAATCTGGTCAGTGTTTGAATTGTACGTAGTAGGATTTTGCTGACAGAATGAGTTTAATAAGAGTTTGAGTCACAGAAGGATTCTATTGACGGATGGACTCTGCTGCGAAGAACTCTGTTGACACATGGCGCTAAGTTTTCTCAACAGATATAGTTTCTATTCAACTGAATAATTTCAGACTCTTTAAACTTTGTCTACACACACTCTTAACTTATCTAAAACATTATCTAATAATTTCTAGATACATTTCAAATGTTTATAGATAAAATCGAAGTGATTAATTTACATTCATCCAACTTACAAAACATCAAATAATCTTTATCCATCTACTCACCCTCGTCCTAGCCAAAATTTTGGATTTACAATAACAAAATAAATAACTAAAGAAATTTATAAATATTTTCAATTGTTCTTTAATTTTTTGAATCGGCATACATGCATTTATAGTTATTTTATTTTCAATGAGAGCATCTACTTTATTTATGAGCTATTTCAATTTTTGCTATCGCTTTTACTTTATGTGCGTACGTAGATTGTGTGTTGCTTTTATTCTAATTTATTACATTCAAGACGAGACTATAAATTAACTAACAGTCACGCTAGACATATATTTGGAGATAATATGAAATAAAATTCTTGATTTGATATTATTTTTGTTATTTATAACTAAAAATATAGCTCTTAAATTCTCCCTCATCCTCTATTCTCCTGCATCTTCTTTTCTATAAAGATATATATGTCTTTTTTTTCTTTTCTTTTTTTTAAGACAAGTTGTATTCATGAAGGAAAATCATTTCAAAGTACATCATGTTATCTGGAAGGGTGAGGCGTCTCTCAAAAGCTAGCCACTTATCCAAAATATCCTTTATTTTTTGTCAAATCATCAAGAATAAAGTATTAATCATGTCTCGGAAACAACAAATCATGACTAATATTATGTTTTCTTTAGCCATCTTAAATCCGGAAAAGATGTACGTGCTAATATCTTCATTAATGATGAGTGGACTATGAACTCAATGCATAAAGTGTTTTATATATCTATTTTACTTTTTCTTTGCATTCACTCTTAGACAAGAATTGTTTTCTGAGTATTACTATTCATCAACCCTACACACTATGACATATCATACTTTATTTATTTATTTTTATTTTTTTTAGTTTTATTATTTTAAACTAATTAAATTCTTCTACTTATCATCTATACAAAACATATAATTTGGTAAGAGAAAAAAAAATTATGTATGGTATTTAATGTGTAGAGATTATGAGTAAATTTTTCTTTTTTCTATATTTTTGGTCAGATTCCCTAAATAAAAATTAGTACGACAGCACATTTCTGTATAATTTTCAATGATTTTTTTTTTTTTTTGGAGAACGAACCAGGAAGTATATTGAAATATATAAGGACCGGATTGATTAAGAACTACAGCTAAAATAGGCAAAAAAAAAAAAGAGAAAGTGAATTGTGCAACCGCGGCGTAATCATTATAGAAAAAGTAAATAAAACATGAGACTCACATGAAAAAAAATTAATTTCTTTAATAGCGGACCTCATTCTTTTTCAAAATAATTACACGACATTTACACACTTCATAATTGTATATATATAGAATTACTCTTTTTAATTTGAAATTTGAAAATTTTAAATTATTTTTATGTTTTATTTGAAAGTTTAAAAAAGTTATAATGATCAGTTGAAGAAATTGAAAATGTGAAATTACAAAACGTTTATTATGAATGGTGCTTAAATATTGAAATAAGATTAAATAAAATGGGTTGAGACCATCTATAAAACCAAATGGGACTTTACATGCAGATTTATAAATGTACCTTGTTTGATCTTCTTATGAGGTCATTGCATATGTATTTGATATTCAGATTATGTCTATAAATAGATGTTATTGTAATGAACAATCAAGGTTGTGTAGAGAAGAAGAGAATAAGAAAGAAATAGAGAATTTCTTTGAGAAAATATTAAAAGCGTTTTGCTCTTGATTTTTTTCTAGGTATAATCATTCTCTGAGGTGCACAACAAGTGACCTCTAATCTCTACCTTCCAACAGTTTCTCTCTCGTTAATTCTATTGCTATTATTTTTTTACCATTAACTCTATTTTCTTTTAAAGGAAAAACTAGTTATTTACTTTTCCCGCGATATAGACTCGGCCTCGTTCATTTTGTTTTTCTTAGAAGAGTAGTGATAAATTTGCAATTCAATAACAATTAATTTACAATTCTTAATAAAATAATATTTTTTAAATATTTAGAAACAAAAAATCAAAATAAAATTCAAATTTTAATTTTAAAAAATATATTATTTTAATTCATAATTATAAATAAATTAACTATTAACAAGTAGCAGGTCTGTCATTTTTGTTTTTAAAAATAACATTCAAAAATTCTATTTATCATCTCTACATATCACACACTATACTTTTTTTATTTTTTTTTATTTTTTTCTCTTACTAAATGTGCAGTATAATATAGATAATGAATAGAAAAATTTAATGAGTTTAAGAAGAATAAAACCAAAATTTCTTTATAAAAAATTTAAAAAATATAAAAGAAAATAGAAAAAAGTATGGTGTATAATGCATGTGTGGGAATGATGAGTAGGAAAACTCAATAACACCCTTATACTATGATTAATTTGATATCTGCCACGTCCGTTACTAATTTGGCCCATCTAATAGCTTATTAATGAAAAACATGTGGCAAACTGGTAATAATGATATATAGTCTAGAAAACTATTGTGTGAAACACATGGAACTCACAGGCGACCGGGTTAGGTGACAATTGGAGCTGTGCGTTGCACCCACGAGCGGGTCAAAGGGAGCACGTGACGCCCACACGCCACCACGAATCTTTTTCCGTTGATACCATGCACGGCAGCTCAGGGTCCAGTGACCCCGGCACTTTCACGATCGACCAATCGACTTCCTCCTAGTGCCACCACAGTGTATTTTTTTAGTTTTGTTTTCTGCTATGGACTATATATCCATAGTAGGAGAACCCCCTCCTCTTTTGGAGGAGGGCGGTATTGGTTTCCTCCCTCCTCTGTTTTAGGAGGATGGGTGTGTTGTTCACTTCTCCTCCTTTGAAGAATCGAGTTTGGATGTTGGTTGTTTTGTCTCTGTTTTATACAGAGAATGATACTCTCTTTTTTAGAGTTTTTTGAAGTTTAGACACTACCCGTCGCAAAGATATTTGTGTTCGGGGATGCTTATAACAAATGTTAGTTTGACTTATAACTTGAGTGACAAATGTAACTTCCTTTATGTTATGAAATGATGTCTATTTCCTTAAAAAAAAAAAAAAAGAGAGAAAGAAATACATGGAACTCTCTTAATATTTTTTTCTTTTTTCTTTTTAAGAACCGGAAATAAACAATTAATATTTAAGGTCCTAATTGAGAACTGCAGCTGAAAAGGCGAAAAATAAAGGATTAAGTACTACAAAATAGTATAAAAGAAGGATGTCGATCGGCAGCCTTCTGATTTAATGTTGTGCAGGAGATATTGTGCATTCTCTATTTAAAGGTTGTAAGATATCTGCTTTAATTTTTTTCTTTTTTAAAAGGAGATAATTATAACTAATAATTTACTATTTTGTTCAATGAGGAGCTTGAAATCATGCGTTCGGCCTGCAAGGCATCATGATCGCATGTGGATCATAATTCTTTCTAGCATATATACTTTGCTTTGAAGAGTACCCAAGTCTTGCGGGGCCTATATAATCTTAATCAAGTATTCCCTTCACTTCCTGTTTAAAAACTACGAAACAATTTGTAATCAGTACCTCCTTAGACTATTAATACTTGCAATTACCCCAAAAATACCTCAATCACCCATGCATTCAGGAAAATTTTGCCATAAATACCCTTAAAAAAATAAATAAATAAATTCACAAAAGTAGTATAGGAATTAACAAACATTAAAAAATTGAATAATTTTTTTCACAAGAAGAAAATGAAAATCATAAAAGTTAATAGAACTGATCTGTAAATCAATGAAAACTCTTGTAATTATGAATTAACAATATTATTTAACCTTTTTAGACCATTAATAGATCAGGACTGTGCTTCCGTGTGTGCGTGTATGCAGCAGTACTAGCACTAGAGTGATCAGCCTCCGATCGAGTATAAATCAGCCCATGACATGCACCGAGCCCTAGCATGAAGCACCATTCTATCTAGCTTCCAACAATATTAGCAGTACGAAAAATGGAATATTTTAGCGTCCAAGGTGAGAGTCCAGAAGAGGGGAAGGCCTTGTTCGATTTGGCAATGAAAGGGAAATGGAGTGAAGTTGTCGAAAGATGCGTGGAAAACCCATTTCTTCTATTCGCCGGGGGTATCACCAGGTCAAACGACACACTATTACACTTGGCTGTCTCTGAAGGCCAAGAAAAGACGGCCCGAGAAATTACAAAGATCATTTCGGAACAACTAATATTTAGTTCCGAGGCTATTGTCCGACAGAGAAACGATGGAGGGAATACCGTTCTCGATCTTGCTGCAGTGGTGGGGAATGTGGCCATGTGCAAGTGCATAGCAGAGATTGATCCTTCAGTGATCGTTGAACCTAATGAAGAGGGAGAAACTCCTCTTTCCTTGGCAGTGCTCTTTGGTCAAAAACAAGCATTCCTATGCCTTACCCAAATGCTTATGCAAGATCCGGAGCAATTTAGCGAAGCCCAAAAGATGAAATGTGGCACTCTTGATGACACGATTCTTCACCACGCCATTAGTGGAGAGCATTATGGTGAGACCGAAATATTATTAATTAATTAGTTTATATTCATGATTGCGTAAGTAGATATTAAAGAATTAATGCTTCGCTTTTTCACATGACAGATTTGGCATTGCTCATAATTAAATTGTACGGAAAACATTGTAATGTTGCCAATAAGGAAGGAACAACACCACTCCATCTACTAGCGGGCAAGCCTTCGGCTTTCTCAAGCGGGAGTCTTCTTGTTCATGGATTGTGCAAAACAATCATTTATCACTGTATATATCCCCAATTCATCACCGCGTTAAAAAATAAAAAATAAAAAATCTCTTTCAATCTCTTTTAATTCAAAAGGATGATGTTTATTATTTTAACTTATGCATGCCATTATTTGCTAGCGATGATGATCTTCTTAATTATATAGCGCGGAAACATTAATACACACGACCACATGATGTACGACAAGAACTTATATATTATGATTTAAGCTCGCATATTCGTTTAGTATAAAGCTGTAGAATATTGACTTGAACTAATTCGATCGTACGCCGTATTCGTTTAGTATAAAGCTGTACTGTTGAGTGGTTTGATCATTTCACATGAGCTTGTGTGTTTGCCTTTATTACAAAGATAATGTCGATCGTCAAATTATTAAATGAATGTATGGAACTTGATCTCTTGTAGAATATATGATTTTATTCTTTTTTGTATGACTTATGATCCTTTGCTGTTTCTTTGGAAGGCATATTTGTTGATGAGCACGACGTGGAACAAAATGATGATCTCCCGAAAAAACGGCCGGATCCAAAATTTCCCGAGAACTACAGAGCATGCGTCGACTTCTTTCAATTGTTTGGGAATTTGGTTACCTTTGGTATGTAACTTTTTCTTTGTCTTTTCTTAACTTCTAATTTCCTATATACATCGCAGGATGACAAAAAGTACACCGAGCAAAGGCAAATTGGGTTGCAAGTGAAAACATTAATTTGTTCATGAAAAACTTTAGCTCAAGAATTTGTGCTAATTTATTAACCGAATTCGAGGTTATTTAAACTAGCTAGGCTACTCGATCATATATGTTATAACATCCTCATATAATTTTGTATTTTCTGATTTTATAATTTTCGAGGTTATTTTGATTTCATGTTGCAGAAAGTACAGCTAAATATTAACTAATTCTGAGACGGGAAAAAAAACTTTAAAATGATACTAAGAAGGTTAACTGCAAGTTTAACCGCTTGCTGCTTCCAAGCTGCATTATTTTACAGCCTAAGTAGTTCTATGTTGTCACGATCGATTCATTTTGCTAATATGCGGTATTGTGATCTGAACTTTTTTTCCTTTCACAAGTACTGCCAGTACTAGCTATCAGAAATAAGGTTGGAGAGAGAGATGAAGAGAAGTCTGACAGACAGCCAGGAGATCCAGGCAAGTAATGCAGTAGTGTGTTTGAAAGCAAGCTCAAATATATACATATATATATATATATATCTATATTTATACATGAACTCCCATCAACTTCAGAAATCATGACTTTCAGAACCATATAATATATAGCTCCTATATTCTGAAAATATTTAAAGCAAAACAAGCAAGAAAAAAAATCTAACCGTTTGTGTCAATAAATTAATTGTTAATTAGTAATATATAAATTATATATGGAGGCCGATTGTGAACCTAAAGCATACCATGTTGGTGTTGTAAGCCTAACATTTATATTTTGTCATTAAAATGAATTAATACTTGTATTTTCTACAGAACTCAGATCAGCTCGCAAAATTCTCTACCAATTTCTCAAGCTTGCAAACAGGACAATGGTGAAAGTTCTAATTGCTCTAGGTATGTTACTATACAACCAAAGTAACTAATTTTGAGGAAAAGTTCACACATCGAGATTCTGGGAATAATTATATTGCGTGTCCTTAAAAATATATATATATATACATATATAATGTACACACATAAATATTCATCATTTGGTTTTGTATATATATTTCATTTACTAACACCCCTTTGTTATGATTATGTCGTGTGCATTCTTAATGATCATATCTTAAATATTTATATTTAGACAGTACGCATAACACACACGCATGGTTTTAATATGTCTCTAGATTTATTTGTTTTTAATTTTATACTTTGATCATACAATCGCAGTCATGTCTAGTTTCTTAATTACGCTATTTTGTGTATGATGTTAACAAGGAATTCCCACGATAAGAAAGATATATGACGAGAAAAAGCAGCACACGTTGTCCATTCTGATCGTGAACGAACTTGTAAAGAGTAGTATCGATGATCTGTCCGTTACAGAGGGGAGAAGCACCCGTCTGATACAGCCAGAATAGTTTCGGGCGAAATAATTCCATCTGATCTCGATATTGAAGATGACAACAGAAAAGGTACGTAATCCAGTCAAGGACTAGCCTTTATCTCCAAAAGTCATATCTAACTTTTTCCTGCTTATGAGGGACCTGCATGATCTGTTCTTGTAAACGGCTTGTCCAAGAATATGGTCGAGAAGACCCCCACTCATGTGCTACCCCGGTCGTAAAAGCAATTTCCGGATAGTAAGCCCATAAATAAATAACTGTCAGAGAGAACTCCCGGCAAAGAGGGCAGCAGAATTAATAAGTGTTAGATTTATAAAGGGAGTATTTACCTTTCTGGAATAAGCCCCATTTCTCACCTTGCGTTGATATTGGAGGAAATAAATAGAATTCTACGCTGGGGTATGTTTAGGTTAGAAAAAAGTTAGAGAATGTTAGAGAGAGTTCCATTTCGTTAATGATTAATAAAGGGGAAACAAAACGTTGGCTAAATCAATTAGTTCATGTTGGGATTAGTTGGTTATCAGCGGCTAAGTTAAACTGAAAATAGCAGAAGCAAAACACTAAAGAAAATCAATAATCACACATAATACTAAGATTTAAGTGGTTTCGTTCAATGTGAGCTTTCGTCCATAGGCAAGGTCGTTGAATTTCACTATCAACAAAGCTAGAGTAGAAGAGCTCAATCATAAAATTTTCAATCTCAGAGTCCTAACACATCTAATGAACTTCAAGAGTCTCACAAAAGGATCTTTTTTTCTCACAAACGGCTCGAGTGAACACTAGGACTGGCGCCCACTCGTGCTGAATGTTGAGTGGGTGACGAGCGACCTCTCTGTATGGATCTCGCTCGAGGTGAGTCATGTTGAGCAAACTCTCTGTATAGATCCTGCTCAAGCTGACTGTCAATTAGTAATTGATGAATGAACAATCTGTTTGAAGCTTCGCTCGAACGATAGAGCCACCGCTCAAGCGAACAATCAGTGGAGGTGCTTTTTCAATAGGAATCAAGCTACCTTAACAGTTCATAATAATGGCCACTAAGCATATGGGGAGTACTCAATCCCAAATTAATATTGATGATTCCTCGAATGAGAGGGGGACGAGCAAATCTCATAAGTTACAAAGCTAATTATTATTATTATTATTATTATTATTATTTTTCTTATTTTTCTTATATTATTGACCTTTCGGGTTAATATATAGGTGGGAACGAACTAAAAGCAGAGACGCCTATATTAATTGCTGCTCGAAATGGCATTTCCGAAATTGTAGAGAAAATTCTGGAAGAGTTTCCGATTGCCATACATGACGTGAATGAAGAAAACAAGAATGTAATGTTGTTGGCGGTGCAGTACAGACAACCACATGTATTTCAAATCCTGCTGCAAAAAAATATCATGATCAGAGATAGGGTGTTACGGGTGGTGGATAAAAGTAGGAATAATGCAGCTCATCTGGCGGCTGAGCTTGGAGAATATAGGCCTTGGTTGATTCCCGGGGAAGCCTTGCAAATGCAATATGAAATGAAGTGGTTTGAGGTATGCATATACAGAAAGGAAAATACTTTCATCATAAAAGATTACACAAAAATAAACCATAAAATTAATTAATATAGGTATCATATATATATGTATATATATATATATATATTTCTAATAATTAATTGTTGTCATGTGTATGTACTTGATACTTGGCTTCATGCAGTTCGTGACAGAGTCCATTCCCTCTAACTTTCTTACCCGCCGCAACGACGATGATAGGACCCCTGAGGAACTATTCGTTGAGAATCACAAGCAGCTCGTCAAGGAAGGTGGTGAATGGTTAATTAAAACCTCTGAATCCTACTCCGTCGTCGCTGGACTCATAGCCACTGTGGCCTTTGCCACCTCCACCGCAGTTCCTGGAGGCGTCAGGGATATTGGCACTCCAACATTTGAAAACAGAACCCCATTCCACCTCTTTGCCATCTCATCACTCATCGCTCTCTGCTTCTCGGTCACGGCTTTGGTAACATTCCTCTCCATCTTAACATCAAGGAATAAAGAAAGAGATTTCGGAAAGGACTTGCCAACGAAGCTCTTGATAGGTTTAACGTCCTTGTTCTTTGCCATAGGCGCGATGCTGATTTCTTCTGCTCGGGACATCTCTTTGTGATAGACGATAAGTTAAAATATGTGGCGTATCCAGTGTATGCGGCAACCTGCCTACCGGTAACGTTTTTTGCTGTGATGCAGTTTCCACTGTATTTTGATCTTATAGAATCTACCTTCAGGAAGGTGCCGCGACGTAGCTACAAGGCGTCCGTTCTCTAAGTAACGTGCCTTTTTTCTATTTAGTTTTCCTTTTTTCGTTTATCTCCTTTTTTGTATTTCTCTCCGAGTGTGATTACGTTTGATCTGTTTTTGACAAAAAAGAAAAAAGAACTGTTTGGCATGATATATTATATATAAAATGTATGATGAAATTAATGTTTGAATACAATTATCTTTCCTATCTCTTGTTCTGTCTCATCATTAAAACACGCCTCTGGTTTCTTTGTGCTAGCACACTTGCTTTAGGGCTTGCATACTATTCCACGTCCTAAGTTGTTTACTCCAATGCAAAAGAAGAAAAAAAAGTTGAACTTTTAATTTCTAGCGCTAGAGTGTTGCATGCGCCCTTGACCCTTTCGCTGAAGACATGATGTTGGGATGTTGTTGGCCTCAGGGATTCCACATTCCTTAATTGAGACACTTGTACTAGTACTATCTTAACCTCCTATATAAAGGTCACATTAGGCTACATTAACTTTTAAATAATATGCATTAGTAAATTTAAAAACTATATTACTAGTTTTTAAATTATGTGGTCATATTTACAAATTTTAATTTATAATTTGGGTCTAAAAATATATTGTTGGTCATATTTGGACTCAAGAATAATTTCTGGGCCCAATGGGCCATAGGAACTATTGGAGCAGGCGGTGGGGGAGCAGATGAGGGGTCCGCATCGGGTGGGGTGCAGGGGTGAAAACCCTACCCCACGCCCATGTGGGGGCAGGGTGCAAGGAATGGTCTACCCTACTCCCGCATGAGTGAGTAGCACCCCTACTCCAAATGTGCCCTTGGAGCATTTTGGTTTTTGTTTTAAATTTAAAAAAAAAAAAACACATAGAAATTCACTAATGAAAACTTTTTTAAACATTTAAAAAAAATACCAAAATGCACTAGTCGCATTTTGGGAGCAAATTTAAGAGACAACCAAGCATATTTGTTTTAATTATTCTAACCATTGGCTATTTTCACAAACTGACGGGTTTTTTTTTTCTTTCTCTTATGCCGCACCCTAGTCCCTCTTCTCCCTTTCCCTTCCCAGAGCCTCCCCTAGACAGAGATTTAGAGGCAGTTTCTCGTCGCTCAATCCCATGAAGAAGAAGAAAAAGAGATTGAGAAAAAGAAGCGTAAGAGTTTTACTAAAACTCTATATCCCACGCACCTATATCCTCATGAGTTTAAACAAGTTCAAATATTATCAATTAATTAATGAGTTATGGTGGAACACGAATACTTCTAGATCTCATGATGACTAGAAGTCTATTTATAGCAATAAGGGGTTAAGGGTTCTCACCTACAACAACATAATTATTCCTCTAGTCATCGAAAGACACTCAAAGGAAACGTGCTAGATGATCACTCTCTCATAGTCAAGTCAAATTCTCCATCAAACTAAGACAGAAACGGTATGTGTTTTAATCGTTGTTAATTATTATCGTGGATTATAGAAAATCGAAGATCCTAATATTAATGTTCATGTTAAAATATTTAACATGTGGCATTAAAGCTTTAAGTCACAGATATTCTATGGATTTGATATATATCACCGTATTATAATTTAACATCATAATACTCATGTACCTCTCTCACTTTATGTTGATATATTTTTGTAGAGGAGAAACTTATGAACTTGTTCATGAAATTTTATATTGATATTCAAGCACCTATTTTGGTTTTCGTGAACTATGCTTGGGTTATTTGTATTGTGTTGTCTCAGAGAAAGAAAGTTGAGGATAGGAGTCGTATGAGTCAGTAGTGTGCGGTGCCTGGAGTGCCTTCGTTGGTAACCCAGGATGGGGAAAATGCCACTGCCGCTGTGAATCTCCTATTTGGTTGGTGACCCGATCTCTCTTAGATGGGTTTTTGGAAAATAAAAATAAGAGGGCTGCAGTGTTTGGTGCCTTGAGGATGCCAAAAACCTCCTCGTCACGTCTCTCTGATGGTGGTACAAAGGGCTATAAAGCCTAGTGGTCGTGGCAGTGCGATTTGGTAAAAAAATGGGAGAAATGAGAAATAAGTTGGACATTGAGAAATAATGAGGTAAATATTTTAATTATTTAATTAATTAAAATATACGTAAATACGGGGTATCACAAATGGTTATTGCTTTTCATTCCATAATTGTAGTTTCAATTTGTTCAAAAATACATTATCAATTGTTCTGGATTTCTTTCTGATGGCCGTTATCAATTTTACCTCAATAATACTTTTTTCAAGAATGTCTATGCCTAGCACCATGAAGCTTGTATTGGAATTTAAAAAGAAAAAAAACATAATGCATGAGAACTCTTATGACTTGTGGCAAAGATTAGTAAAAGAATGGATACTTCTACATTTAGATTTTACTAATCTCAAATTGTGTGTGGATTGCATTAAGGGAAAGCATACCAAGCACACTAAGAAAGGTACCACAAGAAGTAAGGAGCTTATTGAAATAATATACACAGATATATGTTGGTCATTCTCCATTGAATGTTTTGGTGGGAAAAAAAAAATTATCACTTTTATAGATAATTTTTCATAGTATAGATATATCTATATGCTACATGTGAAATCTCAAGTTGTTTCGATACTTGAGGTATTCCTCATGGATGTGGAAATGTAGTTAGACAGAAAGGTAAAAATCATTAGGACGGATCGAGGTGGAGAATACTATGCAAAGTATGATGAATCGACTCATTTCGCCAAACTTCTTGAATAGCATGTCATTGTTGCACAATAAACGATATTAGGAATACCACAGCAGAATGGTATTGCTGAAAGGCGTAATTGGACTTTATTGGATATGCAAAAGTATAGTAAGTAATTCTACCTTACCCAAGTCATTGTGAGGTGAAGTTATTAAAACGACAATGTATTTCTTAGACCGGGCTCCTATTTATTTAGTTCCAAAAACTCCTTTCGAGTTATGGAAACCAAGTTTAAGGCACATTCATATTTGGGGTTGCTTAGCCAAAATGAGACTTTACAATCCTTATGAAAGGAAATTGGAACCTAGAATAGTGAGCGTGTACTTTATTAGCTACCCATAGAGATTCAAAAGGTATAGGTACTATTGTCCTAATCACAGTTTAAGAATAGTGGAAACATGGAATGCCAAATTCATTGAACTTGGCGAGATCAATGAAAGTATGGAATCTAGAGATGTGATCATTGAATAAGTTTAGGTAGATGTCCCTATACCAACAACTTGCTCAGAAGGGATAATAATAATTCATTTAATTGATCATCACAGTGATACATTGGAACAAGTAAATGATCACTAATCTCAGAATAATAATACCACTAATGAACCAAGTTTGGAGTCACCAGAATGAGTAGTCTTATGCAGATCTCAGAGAGATGAGAGACCTACTATTTCGACAAACTAGTGGTGTGTCCCGAGAATCTGAATTTGACATTGGGTCAAGAGAAGATCCACCAAAATTTTCACAAGCCATAAAAAGGATGATTATAGTAATAGATCAATGCCATGAAAGAAGATTGGAAATCCATGGATTAGAATCAAGTTGGGATCTTGTTGAATTGCTTGAAGGGTGTAAAAGAGTTCGGTGTAAATTGGTCTTTAAGACAAAATGTGACTCAAAAGGTAACGTTGAACGATATAAGATCAGACTTGTTGCCAAGGGGTTCACTCAGAAAGAAGGCATTGATTACCATTCGAATGTATAGCAACCATCCCCACCAGATTTATTTATAACTTCTCACCAAAAACAATGTTCGAATGGTTGCATTGTTTGTTCAAATGGCTTCTAACTTTCCCCCACCACAATTGTGTATACTTTCCCACCACAATTATCTATTCAAACAGGTATGTCAACATTCGAATGTGAATTACAATAGTGTTCGAGCGGGTCTATTTATGTTCAAATAGATCAAACGGTTTGAGACGCTATATTTCGTCCCAAAAACTCTAGTTCAAACAGATATTTATCAGTTCGACCTGGTAAAAAACTGCTTCCATATTTTGGGACGAATTATAATTTTCATCTCCAAAAATTACTTTTTGTTTTTGTAATCAAAACATGTATTCTATATTCATTACTCAACACTTCTACATCGTTTATCTTTCATTACATGAATATATACTTCTTGAGGACCACTCTCTATCCAAATCCTCTCCTCATTTACATTTAAAGAAAAGTTAGCAAGGTAATGAGCAACATTATTACAATCTCTATATGTGTGTATAACTTCCCACTACCTTTTGTTTTTCAAAACCCCTTCGATGTCTTCAATCATCTGACCATGACATTCCTAACTCATCTAACTATTATTTACAACCTTTACTACTACCAAAGTATAACCTTCAAACTGTACTCTTGTAAACTTCAACTCGGTACAAAGCTTTATAGCTATCCACAATGAATGAATTTCGGCTAACAAAGGGTTGATAATACTCTTCTTTGTACAGCATAGAAAGGCTAACACTTCACCATGGTTATCCCTTATAACAACTCCAATCCCCACTCTACTCTCTTTCTCTTTTAAGGCAACATCCCAATTGGCTTTAACATAGTTCTCCACTAGTGTCTTCCATCTAAATTCCTTCCTAGCTTGAACTCCATCCTCCTACTCTTTGATCTACTTCCCTTGTGCTTGCTGATACTCCTCCAAGCTATTTGTTGCTTGCTTAGAAATTACATCACGTCCCTCAAACTTATCCTACAAAAGCAGACCTTTTCTCCTCGACCAGATCCTTCTCAATACCACTGCCACTAATTCAAGATCATCTCGAGTAAGCTTTGTTCTCCATGCACTTTGTCCATAACTCTAGCATTTCTCTTTCAGTACTCGAGCACTTTTGCACAAGACTCTAAATACCACATGCATGTAGCTTCTAGAAATCGAAAGTATGCTAATTGGGTGATAAGTAAAAGGCCAACGCATGGTTACATTAATAATTATATATATATAATATATATATATATATATATACACGCCTACTGAACGTTACATATATATTCTAATTTTTCATTCTCATGCATGTGCATTAGTACCTAGCTAATGCAAATTTTCAACACAATAGTCAACGCAAATCATCAACACAATAAAGTTTAGAAATATACCTATCCAAAATCACAACAAATATTCTCTATCTCAACCTTCAACAAGCTCTAACAAATATTCCTACAAAATAAACACAATAAATATTAGTTCCAAATAAACATAATAAATAAACACAACCAATATTCCTTCAAAATAAACACAATATCTCAACCTTCAACAAGCTCAAGAAGCTCCAACAATGTCTCAACCATCAGGTCTCTCTCTCTCTCCCTCTCTCTCACTATCTCTCTTTCTCCCCTTATCTCTCTCTCACGCCATCTCTCTTTCTCTCTCTCTAGGTCACTCACTCTCTCTCGCACACACTCTTTCTCGGTCACTCACTCTCTCTCACTCACTTTTTTTTTATCTATGGCCACAAAAGGTTAAACTAAACAGCATGCAATGTTATATTTAGTAGAACAACTTTTTGCAGCGACTTTGTAAATATGAAGTTGTCGCAACGAAATGGCATAACATTGGGACGGTATTGAAAATTTTCCAATCCCACTTAAGTGTCCCACCAAGTTTGTGCTACATACTATTACATTCAAATGTAAACGTAATACTGTTGACATGCAAATGTAGATAAAATTAAGTTTCCCTTATATGGCATAGAATCAACAAGAGAAAGTTCTTGCCAATTCTTTTTCCAACCGTTGGAACGAAATACCGTTGATATACAAAGGTAGATGAAATTCAGTTTCCTGCATATGATGTAGAATCAGTGAGGGAAAGTTGTAGCCAATATTTTTCCAAACGTTCGAACATTCATTATAACGTTCAAATGTATTCCTATTACGTTCGAATGTTTATTTAATATTCGAACATGATTTATATATTATGATTCTAATACTATAATTTATATATATATTAGATAATACTATATAATACTATAAGTTATTTTTAATTTAAAAACAAATATAGTAATTTTCTTTTTGAAGTAAAATATCATCATTCATTCATTTATTAAGAGAAACTTACATCCATAATCAAATACATGCGGGAATATCCACATATCAACCATTTGGAGATCCACCAGTACACTACTAGATTGATCTAGACTTCATTGTTGCTGATACTCTCTACAGACAAACTTTTAAAAGACAACACTCTACCTAAATAAAGATTCAACCTCACCCTTCATAGAAAGGGAGGACTCAAACTCTACAGACACGACCGTCCAAGAGATGAACTTCCTTTTTATTTTTACTAAACAATATGGAAAACAAGAACAAAAAAAGATGGATTACAGTTTGGATCAATTTTGGTGACTTTGACGGCGCGTGAAGGCAACAAGCTTGTCTCTTGAACATTTTTGGTGATCCGGGGCTTGTGGTTAGAAAAGCTACCGAAAGAGGTGGCACGTGTGGACCACGTGCGGTGGTTTCTGCAAAACCTCCAATATCCTCTAAATGATTTGTGGCCTGAGAGCTTTCTTGTACTGTGTGTGTCTCTTGAGAGTTGCCGAAAAGTTGTAAATCTGACTTTTTCAACCTTGAACAAAGAAAATAAACTAAGAAATGAGGGAAGGAGAGGGAAGAGGAGGAGAAAGCCAAGGCCTCCTCCTCCTCCGATGAAAATCAAATCTAGAGGTTTTTTTTTTAAGGGAGAGAGAGGGTTTTGAAAGGAGAGAAGGGAAAAATCATTGAGCAATTTCTAACAAATATAGTAATCTAAACATGAATAGTATATAATATAGTAATCTAAATCTATGTAGAATATATTATATAGTTATATAGCATAGTAATTTATATAGTTATCTATCGAAATTTATATAGTTATATTGTATAGTAATCTATATACTATATATTATATAGTTATATAGTATAGTACTATTGACTTTGAGGCTGACATGATTTTTTCTATAAAAAGTCTTGGGATAGAAAGTCAGGAAGAGAATTAGATTCCTTTAAGATGTTCAATATCAAAATAAAAAATACTTAATAAAGCTTGTCACTAGCAAATATTTGTTTAACAACCAGGTTTTTTTATATTTTTAATCAAAACTTCCTTTGTTGATTTGTAATCTATTCTGAGTAAAAAAATTTGAATCAATAAATCATCTTGAAACTTAGAAATGCATAATACAATGGCTAAAATTTCTTTTTAAATAGTACTGTAATTCTTTTGGGCAAGATTCCAGCATCCTGAATGAAATCAAATAATCTATTCCGAATTAGCTGATAATTTTTTGTTCATAATTTCTCCATAACCAAGATCAGTGGCATTTGCTTCAACTATTTTAAAATATGAAGAGATTGAAGGCCTAAACTGTAACGACCCCACCCCGCAAAGGGCGAGACTGCCACGTGCATACCTTTTCTTCGCCTATTTTTCTTTTTCTTTTTCCTTCCTTTCTTTTTCCTCATTAACAGGGACGACACTAAGCATCCGCCTCTCTCTCTGCAGTAATGCCTTACTCCCCAGCCTTTTCATCATTTCCTGGACGTTTAAAATATTAAAACAAAAATGAGTCTAATACTCAGTAAGTAGTACACCATGCAGTAAACATACTAGGCATCTATTCTGTTCCTTTTGAAAACATGCATACATAAGCATTTGCGTTTCATTCCATGCATAAACATTCTTAGAAATAATTAGGCTTTCATGCGTAAACATTCTTTTCATGCTTTTCGTGCTTGACATTTTTTCACGCATAACATGCTTTTCATGCATTACATCTTTTCACTTTCATAGGCCATTGCACACTGTTACGCCCCACGTGCTAGAGTTAGCGGCCCTATGGCCAATGGATTCGCCTGTGACCACAGGTTGGAATCTCATTCCGTCAGGGTGCAGCACTGGGTGCACTACCAGATACTACTACCCGGCATTGCAATCTGCCCATTCATTCATTGGGTACCCCTTTCCTTTCATGTGGCTGTTATGTATTTTCATTTATTGAAACTTTCGTTTCCTTTCATTCTTTTCATACTTTCATTCATTTCAGTCATTTTCATTCATAGGAAATGAACGTCATTTAAAATCATGAACTTAAACATCATTGAGAGAGGCATGCGCTTAAACATCATTGAAAGACATGAACTTAACATCATTTAAAAGTATAAGCTTAAACATCATTTAAAATCGTGAGCTTAAACATCATTAAAAAGTGTAGGCTTAAACATCACTTAAAAGCATAGGCTTAAATATCAATTAAAAGCATAGGCTTAAATATCAATTAAAAGCATAAACTTATCATCGTTTAAAAGCACGAGTATCGATATCATTTAAAAAGAAGGAGCTTAAATGCCATTAAAAGGCACGAGCTTAAACATCATTAAAAAGAAAAAGCTTAAACATCATCTTTCAAGACATCTTTTAAAATGACAGTTCATGGCATCCTTTAAAACGATAGTTCTCAGGGACATTTTAAAATATTAGTTCTCAGGAGCATTTTAAAACGTCAGTTCTCAGGGGCATTTAAAGCATCAGTTCATAGGGACATTTTAAAACACATTTAAAGCATCATTTGAAGCATAAAACATGAGACATTCCTTTCCTTTCCTTTCCTTTTCATTTAAACCTTTTCATCATCTTTCTTAGTTCAATGCATATGCATTTTTATGAACAAAATACATTTTTCATGGTATACTACATATAGGAAATAATCATAAGTTTCTTGAGAGAGCATGCATGAAAATCTCATGACTTAGAATCTACATGCATGCATTACTTTATACATGTACACACAATTATAATCAATAGGGTACGTAACAAGGGCTATCAAGGAAGGGTTGTACATACTATATTCATATACTTAGAGAAACATTTGCAATAAGAGAGAGATATTCTTTCATAAAGAGAGCATGGTGTAAGAAGCATGGTCATAGCTACTTACCTCTAAACTTTACTAGCGAGTCCATTTGAACTTGGAAGTAGACTTCTAGTCCTATCCAATAAAATGAGGTAGATATATTAACATCCTCCTTACTTTAAGCCTTACTAATCGATATGCTCACACACTCACTTAAATTCCAACTTGGAATTAAACGTTCCCTTAACCCGTTCGTCTTTCCACCAAGCATGGTATTAAGCCAAAATATTAAAATCTTTATTCCAAATATTTTTAAAGAAACTTATGAAAATAAATAACATGCTAGCTATCTCTTTAAAATTAAACATAACATAAAATATAACAAGGTTACCCATTTAATAAACTTTAAAACTTTTAAAGACTTAAGCTTATATTTTACTCATTTAATACCCTTAAAAGCAAGATATAAAATTATAGAACCAAGCAAAACCTCTAAACCAAACCTCTAGCATCTTAAAATGGATTACCAACCAATATTAATAAAAGATACATGGTACCAATATATATATAAATTAAAATCATTATAATCATCATTTATTATTAAACCAAGTTTAAGAATAACTTAGCAAAATTTGAAATATAGGAAATCACATAGCAAAAACCCACTTTAACATATTCGGTTTGGGCTAAAAACAGAGCACACATACTTATTTGCAATATAGAAAATTAAATACATCAAAAGATGAGCTTAAACAACTCAATAGGCTTCCCAAAATCACATTAAAAGTAAATAAGTTAAATTAGGATTTTTACCTCAAGTTCTTAGCTCATTTCAAGAGGCAAGAAATAGGATCAAAAGGTGATGAACTCGTGTAGATGAAGGCAAGACGATAGCACTATTTTAACCCCCAAAAACCGAAACACAAAAGGGTAAGGAATTGGTGGAAATTCAAAATTCCTATGGAGATCATGCTAGAAAGTGAACCAAAAATTTATTACCTTCAATATTTCATCCTTTGGAAGATGAAATCAAGCTTTGGTTCCAAACTTTGAAGAAAATATTTGTCTTCCTCCATTCCTATGGAGTTGCATGTTTGAGGAAGATAAAGAACCTTGATTTCTTGAAGAGCAAAATAAAGGAGATGAAGAGAGGAGTGTATTCGGCTTTGGCTTGGAGGGAAGAAAATGAAAAACTTTTTATTCTTTTCCTTGGGTGCAACCGACGGGCAAGGGGGAAAGAAGGGCCTTAGGATTACTTTGGCTTTTGGTTAGCTTGCTTTGGAAGATAGGTAGGTGGAAGTGAAGTCAAGGCTTCCTTTGGAAGCTTAGATGACTCTTGACCGATGCATGATTGGAGGAGAAAATTGTAAAATTTCTCTTGGAAGATTGCATCGGCTTGTAAGAGAAGGAAAGGAGGAGAAATTCCAATTTGCTTCTTGAAGGTGGCCGATGGTTTCACTTGAGGGGAAAAGGTGAGTTGATAAGCCAATGAGCTTATCTTATAAGGAAGATGGGATTTTGTCCCTTCCTTGGGGTACTGACCAATGGAAGAGTGGAAAGGAGTCAACACATAGGTTTAGTCTTTCTTTTCTCTCTTTTTATGGTCTTAGCCGATGGAAGCAAGGGAGGGAAAGAATTAGGTTATGCTTGGTAGGTGAGATAAGATGAGAATTTTTAAAAATTTTGTGAATATTGTTAAGATAAAATTTTAAAATATTAAAATTTGAAAAAGTTGTATTGGGATTTGAAAAAGTTGAATTGTTTATTATATTTTATATGGAAATTTGAAAAAGTTGTAATGATGATATGAGATAGAGATAGAGATGAGAAATCTCATCTTTACCCCCAAACATATGCTTAATTTCTTCTCTTGGGAGCCTACGGACGGAAGAAGGAATGGGTCAATTGGTCTTAGTCAAGGCTTCTTTTGCAAGATAAAGAATGGATGGTGGGGATCTATCCATCTAAAAATACTTTTTCACCTACCAATCCAAGGGATGGGATTAATCGAGCCATTCTCTAAATAAATAAAAATAAAAGGGCTTAAGAGAAATATTTCAAAGTCTAGAAAATAATATTCTTGACTCATTTTAATAAATCATACTTTTAAAAATAAAAACAAAACATACTCATCTTGGTTTAAAAAAATACGACATACTCTCCTTAAAATAAAATAATTGAGAGTAGTATAAAAATAATCTTTATCTCAAAATATTTAACTTAAAGAATTAATGAAATGACATAAGAACCTACGTAGTAGGAGGGTATTACATAAACATGATAATTTCTTAACATGAGTCTTAATTTGTTTTATAATATTTGTATGTTTTTCTATCCATGAGGTGGATTCTTTTTTAATCTTTTGAGTAATAGTTTACATAATGGCTTTAGAGATTGATAAAAATTTGAACATAGTTAAGACTTCCTAAGAATCTTTGTAATTGCTGCTTATCTTTTATTTCATCAGAAAATTTATTAGCAAATTCTATTACTTTACTGATTGGCTTAATAGTTCCTTGATTTTGGAACCTAATTTTATTTTGGAATAATTTTATTTTTGGTGATGAAATAACTAATCTATTTTGTTTAATAATTTGAATAAAGGTATTTAAATGTTTTCAGTGTTATCCGACAAATGAAGAAAAAACTAGTACATCATCTATATAAATATTTCATTTATAATGTTTTGAAATTCACTAGAAGCATTTTTTAATCTAAATGGCATAACACTCCATTTATAATGTCTGAATGGGACAATGAATGATGTTTTATACTGATCATTTTTCAGCAATTTAAATTTTCCAAAATCCATTCTTCATGTCAAATTTTGAAATACAATAGTATTATAAAGGTGAGATAGTAAATCTTTTTTATTAGGAATTGGACATCTAATCGAGGAACTCCTTGTTCTAATTCTGCATGTTTTTTAACATAAAATGCAGTGCAACTTCATGTTGATTTGTTTTTCCTTATTAATCATTTTGTTAGTAAATCATTAATTTAATTTTTACAAAATCCTAATAATTCATTATTCATTTGAATTGGTCTAACTTTAGTACGTAAGAATATTCTTTTCAAAAAATTCTTTATCATAAGGCAATTCAACTATATGGTGTTTTCTACTCCAAAAAGCATTAAGCCAGCTGGAGCTTACTTCTTCTTCAACTATAGTTTTAAAGTAGTAGTTTTTTGGATTAATAATGGATCTTTTAATTGTCCTTCAATTCTTTTATATTTTTTGTTTAAAGAAATTTATTTATTTTTCATTTCTTTTAATCTTATTTTTTGTTAAAAAATTAATTTCTTTAGTTAATGAAATTTCTTTTAAGGAATTAATTTCTTTTGAAAAAGGAGGAAATAAGAATTTAAATTAAATTTATTGCCCAAGTATTTTTGTAGAAATTCTTGCCCAAGTAATATATATTATTATATATTATTACTATATATTACAATATATTATTAGTAGTAGATATTATTAATAGATATTATATATATTTTTAGCAGATAATATATAGTACCATATAGTACTATATAGTATTAGTTGATAATCTATAGTAGTAGTATATAGTATTCCTATATACTAGATAATATTTAGTACCATATATTATTTTTTATTTTTTTGGAACAAGTAGTTCATAGATAAACTGTAAAACACAGACAGATTACATGTTGGAGTCTCCTCCAACTTGATTACACACTCAGTCACTATTAAAGCACTCTTTCCCAACAAATGAGCAACTAAGTTGCCTTCTTTGAATACATGCTTAAAGTAACTAGATTTGAATCTATTGAATAGGACTTTGATATCTGTGATGATTATTCCAACATAATTGTTTTGTTGATGTCTACTTTGTATTGCCTGGACAACTAGTTGGGAATCTCCTTCCATCACTACATTTGTCATATCAAGATCAATTCCAAAATTAACTGCTTCAAGAGCAACCCTTGCTTCTGCAAGTAGAGGATCTCGAATAGATGTCATCTTCTTCCTCATTGTAGCCAAAAAATTCCCTTGATCATCTCTAACAGCAACCCCTATACCTATTTTACATAATCTTGAATCAACTACAACATCCCAATTAATCTTGCAATAACCCTTTGGTGGACATTCCCATATCACTCTGTCAGTATTTTCAGAACTGTTATTGCCTTGCCTTCTGGTATTTACAGCAGCTGCTAAGTCCATTCTCAATTGGTTTACTCTGTATATCACTTGTTATGGTTCAATGAAAATGTTCTTAAACACCAGTTGGTTCCTTCTCCACCACAAATTCCATAGAGTCAAGGTGAATTCTACCATTTCCTCTCTGTCAAGCTTCTGTTGCATTACTTGCATGATTTGTTTGAAATTGCTATGTGCCATGAAGCTCTTTTGAATCTTTCTAAAGGAGACACTCCAAACATCAGAAGCTGATACACAATTCCACAAAATATGTTCCTTTGTTTCAGGTTGTTGTGGCACATTGGGCAAGTTGAATCTGTCAATACTTTCTTTTTATACAAATTATCTTTAGTTGGCAAAATGTTTCTACAGGCTCTCCACAAAAAGTTCTTCGAGGTTGGTGGAATAGGGAGCTTCCACAATTTGCACCAATCTTCTTTTAGGAAAAGTTTATTGGAAGTCTCAGCTTGGTTTCTGTCTTGTAGGTCACCTTGAAGGTTATAAGCACTCCTTACTGTGAAGTCACCATGATTAGTTCCTCTCCACATTAATTGATCATGTTGTCTGCAATAACTGATGGGGAGATGAGTAATAAGGTCAGCTTCTTGACTGTTAAAAACAATTTTGATCAAAGGGATATTACATTCTCTGGTTTCATGTTGTATAAGTGTTTCCACTTTTGCCTCTCTTCCTAATAAATTCTTGCCACTTTGAGGTTTAAACAAAATAGGTTGAGGAATCCAAGGATCTTCCCAGATTCTTACTGAACTGCCATTCCTTATCCTCCAAATTAAACCTTGTTGCAGCAACTCTCTAGCAGATAATAAGCTTCTCCATATGAATGAAGGAGATGTACCCAATTTTGCTTTCAAAAAATCTGAGTTAGGAAAATATTTTGTCTGCAGAATCTTGGATACTAGGAAATTAGGATATTTGAGAATCCTTCAACCTTGTTTTGCAAGTAAAGCAAGGTTGAATTTCTCAAAATCACAAAATCTTAATCCTCCTGTAGTTTTTGAAGAACCCAATTTAGCCCAACTTAACCAGCTAATCTTTCTATCTTGATTGTTTTGACCCCACCAATAAGAAGCCATTAATCTGTCAAGTTTTAGCAGCAGGCCTTTTGGAAATTTGAACACTCCCATTGCATAGGTTGGTATGGCTTGAAGGACTGACTTGATCAGAATCTCCCTTCTTGATTGTGAGAGTAAATTCATCTGCCAGTTACTCAATTTAGCTCAAACCTTATCAATTATTTCTCTTAAACCTTGGTTCCTTGATTTACCTATCAGATTAGGAATACTAAGGTATTTCTCACATGAATTTGTAATCCTAACTCCTACCACACACGAGATGCTATCTTTTGTTGAGCTTTGAGTGTTTTTGCTGAAAAATAGGGATGACTTTTCCTTGTTCATTCTCTGACCAGAAGCTGTTTCATAGATCCGTAAGAGATGTATCATCTTGCTCCATTCTACTGAGGATACCTTACAAAATAGCATACAATCATCTGCAAAAAGTAAATGATTTAAATGAATTTGATTCCTTACTACTGGAACGATTGTTAACTAGTTGTCTCTTGCTGCTTTGTTAAGCATTTGGCTTAAGGCTTCTAAACAGATGATGAATAGATAAGGTGACAAAGGATCACCTTGTCTAATGCCTCATGTTGGAGTGATTTTAGGCTGAGGTATTCCATTAAGAAGAATAGAATATGAAACTGTAGTTACACAATTCATAATGAATTCTATCCATTTTCTGTGGAAGCCAAGTTTCTCCAAAGTTTCTCCATCATCCTCTCGATAAAGCTCCACTCTAGCTTATCATAGGCTTTACTCATATCCATTTTAAGGCCATATAACCCTGCTTTCCTTTCATTTTGCATTGCATAGTGTGAAGGGCTTCAAAAGCTGCAATAACATTATCTGCTATAAATCTCCCTTGAACAAAACCATTCTGTGTTGGAGATATAATCTGAGGCAATATCTGCTTCAATCTATTTGCTAGAAATTTAGTCATGACTTTGTATAAAACATTACACAAACTAATGGGTCAAAATTGTGTAACATTTTTAGGATCATTTGTTTTTGGAATTAAGAATATAAAAGTCTCATTAATGGCACTATCCCATCTGTTAGTGTTTAATGCCATTGTGTTGGTTTCACAAAGATCCTTACCTGTTGAGTCACAATTTTGTTGATAAAAGCCAGCTGAGAAACCATCTGGCCCTGGTGAGCTCACGGGATTCATATTCTGAATTGCCTCCTGAATTTCTGCCAGCTCAAATTTTTTGACTAAGTTTGAGTTCATCTCATCTGTAATCATGTGTGGGGTGGAATCTAGACATTGTTGCTAATTTGATGGCTGAGAAGAAGTATATAGACGAGAGTAAAAATCCTGAAATGATTTACTGATACCTTTTGAGGAAGTGTGGATTGATCCTGCCTCATCAATAATTTTATTGATGGCATTATTTTTCCTTCTTTGAGTAGCACAACTATGGAAATAGGTTGTGCTTCTATCTCCTTCTGTGAGCCATTTCTATTTAGATCTTTGTTTCCTTTTGACTTCTTCTTGCTCCAATCTGAGATTGACTTGTTGCTGAAGGTGTTTAATCTCTTGCTGAACATTTCCTGTATTTGCTTCCTTCATTTGCTGTATATGACTCAAAAGGTTTTCAGTTTCTTGGTTCCTGCCTCTCTCCTGATTTCTATTCTAGGCAATTAAACAATTTTTGCATTTGTTAAGTTTGTTGATAAGTTCAGTCATGGATCTGTCTGTCATATTATCTTCTCTCCATGTCTCTTTAATCTGATCCTTGCATTTACTGTCTAATCCCGAACCCAACTCATATCTAAATAGCCTTTGTCTTCTTTCTGCTGGTATTGCCTGAGTGTTTACTTGAATTACCAAAGAACTATGATCTGAGGAGCATGTTGCTACATTAGAAACTGAAATAGCTTGAAACATGCCTATACAAAGGGTGTTGGCCAACACTCTGTCTAGCCTTTCTTTTGTGAAGTCAGAACCCTCTCTATTATTTGCCCATGTGTATTTATTATCAATATATCCCACATCATTCAGACCAGTGTCTTGAAGAACTTGTCTAAAAGCTTCCATTTGAGGTAGAGGTCTTAGAGGACCACCATACTTCTTATGTTGATAAATCAGTTCATTGAAGTCCCCCATTCATAGCCATGGACCATTGTCTTTTGGTTGCAACATCCTCAAAAGTTGCCAACTCCCTTCTCTCTTGCCAGTAATTGGGTCCCCATAAAACCAGTGAGTGTCAAAACCTTCCTCCAAAGAGGATTTAAAACTTTGACAGAAATGTGTGAGCATGTGTAATTTTCCACCTTAATATCAAAAGTAGAGTTCCACATCATTGCCAACCCCCCCTCTAGTCCATCTATTATTTATAACAAAACTTCTATCAAAACCTAACTTGTTCCTGATATTTTCAACCCTCTCTCTTGTGCTTTTAGTTTCAATAAGAAAGAGGACTTGTGGGCTCTTTTGCTTTACCATAAAATGAAGCCCATTAACTATACGAGGGTTCCCAAGCCCTCGACAGTTTCAAGACATGCATTTCATTGATGTTGGTGGGGCTGCACAGCAGCCTCCACCTCAATTTCTTGGTTTATGCTCTTCTCAGGAATGAGCCTCTCTTTAGCCTTCTTTTGTGTTCTTTGCTGGTCTTCACTAGTCTCTCGATTATAAGCTCTCTTTCTTGTGCTAAAGACAGTTAGATTGCTTTCCCCATAGTCCATCTCTTGAGCTCTTGGCAAGTTAGTTGCTCTTGCCCTTCTTTTCCATCCCAATGGCTTAGAAGGTAAGACTACCCTGTTCCACCAATTTGTTCATGTTGTTGTTAGCTTTTTCTAAAGAAAAGTTTGCTTCTTGATAATCTTCCACTTCAGAGGGCAGCCTCTATGCATCATTAGTGTCCTCTTGGTGTACTAATTCAAGCTGTATAATGTTTTTCCTTTGTCTGCAGACTTAAAGGCTTGGGACAGATTCTCAGCTTGCTGTTTAGGAATAGACTCAAAGAGTTCTTCATTAGTGTGTAACTGGGCCATCTGTTTAGTCATAGGAATCCTACTACTTTGACCCTCTACAAGGTTTTGAGGATATTTTGTTGTTTTGCTTCCTTTACCCCCTTCTCTCTTATCACCAATTCCCATTAAGTTGAAGGTAGTAGCTCTTAGCTATTGACCATATTGAGAAGGAACTGAATCCTTGTTCATCATCCTGTTCTTTTCCACTGAGCATCCTTTATGAACATGATTTATGGCTCTACACTGGAAGCAAAATAAAGGAAGCCTCTCATACTTGAAATCAACCCAAGTTTGCTTACCATCCACTCGAATCAGCTTTCCTCTTGGAAGAGGTTGGGTTATGTTCATGTTTACCCTGATGCGAATATATTTTCCCCATCCCAATCCCTCCTCATCTGCATCAACATCAAGAATCTCCCCTATGGATTCTCCAATTCCCCCCTCCTTCTGCTATCATAGCTACATAAGGTACTCCATATAATTGTATCCAAAATGGTTCGAGTAAACATATCTTCAGTAGGAGGATTGTTGTTAAGTAAAGGTTGAATACGAATTAAGTGCTTGTCAAAGGAGCAAGGTCTTCCCTTCAACACACGATCAACATTCACAAAATTTTGGAATTCAATAAGGTATTTATGGTGTCCCACCTCATGAAAAACTATACTACCTTCTAAATTCCAAACCTTAGTCATGGTTGCTCTAAAAGCCTCTTTATTGAGGTTCTTTTCCATTAGGATGAATAACAGTAGACATTTGTGAGCTTCCATGTTTGCTCTTTTAGTATCCTCCGATGTAAAAGCTACCTCATCTTTCTCAGTTTCTGTTAGGTTGAAGATTTCCCACAAGTTTGCTAACTCTTCTGCCATGTTTGCTCGGTTGTTTGTTCAGAATCAAGAGGAAAGGACATGCACCTTACCCTTTAAGGAAAGGACCCCCATCGTTACCACCCTGCACCAAGAACCACCAACCACCGCCTAGGGCCTCCACCTCACGCCGTTACTCCATGCCGCAATCAACTAAAACATACTCATTTTTCTACTCCGAAACAGAGCATTCTGCCAACCACCACGGAAGCCCAGTCCTCCACCACTCTTTCGGCTGCTCCATGTCATGCTATGCCGCCACATATCCTCCATCTCGCAGTCTCTATCCCCAACGACTTCTGCTCTAAATGCTAGCTCTTTGCCCTTTTCTGTAAGACCCCCAAACTGCCACCTCTCCTCCTCTTCTCTCCACCATTGGTCAATATCACAAAACCTAACCTTCCCTCCACTAAACAGAGCTCGGGCCTCCATGAGCCACCATCATAGGGTACCTCCACCCTTCTCAACTGTTCTGTAAAACTCTCACTCTCTTTAAGTCTTGGTCCCTCCCTCAAGTTACTTTCTCTAACCGTATTCTCTTTTTCATGGGGGTGTTTCGCGTTTCGTCTGTGATGGTTCAAAGCATCGTTTTATTATTTTACACGCGGAGGGACACGTACGCGGGGGATTCCAAACCTGGGTGCAAGTAGAGTTTTTTGTATTAATTAGTTTGGTAGTATATAGTAAGTTTTCAATCTTTTATTTTAAAACACTTTAAGCCTATTATATAGAAATAAATCTTTGATGGTTTAATTTAGATATGATTAGCAGTTTACACAATTTTTAATATAAGTATTATTAAAGATATTTTATGAATTACTATTACTTAAGAAATTTATGATTTCCTACTACATTATATGTTTGCAGTATTAAATTATCATTATACTAATAATTTATAGAGAGATGAGTTTTAAATATGATTAAGTTAATTTTTGAAATGAATTTAAGTTGTTTTGGCGTATTTCATAAAACAATTATATTATAATAAGTTCAGAATATATTTAATGATAATAATATATGTGAGATTTCTAATATCTTAATAATTATCAAAGCTATTTTCTGTAGTATGAATTTAGGTAAATGGAGAGTTTTAGCAAGTCCTTTCAGAAGTTAGTAACGCTTTGTGTTCTGTATAGGTGATGATTGACATTCATTCAACACGATTGTGGAAAGATTTAGAATAGTTAAAAAGTTTAGTTAAATGGGATTCCTATACTAGAATTGCATGAAAAGAAAATGAACTGAGATTGGTTTGTAAAAATATGCATGTTATGTTTTGAAAGGAAAATGTGAAAACAACCTTTATTATGTGTTCTACATTCACTCATGAAATCTGTATGAAAAGAGAAAAGTGTTTTTTGACATGAATATTGTAGACATAAGCAATATTTGACATATTTATGAAATGTGCAAAAGAGCGAATATGATATCTAAGAATTTTTGTACATGTGATAAAAAATGTTTTGGATCTATTTTTAGATCATATGAAATGTCATGAATATGTTCAGCACGTGGTTTTGATATGATATGTATCTGAAAAACCTTTGGCATGACTTATCTGTTTTTATTCTGATTATGATTCTGGTTCTGGTTTTGATATGATGATACTGATTCATGTGATATGATATGATATGAGTGCACCCATTTTGGAAGCAAAGTAGTCTTTTATGTGTTCTTTCTTGTGTGCACACTCGGGGCTCCAAGATTGAAAACTAGAAAATCTCACAATATGATACTGCTTGGTTTGACCACCGAGAGTAGCACAACCCTATCACGGAGTTTAAACATGATATATGATATGATATGGTAACATAACATGATATGATATGATATGATACAATATGATATGATAAGATGAAAATGTTCATTTATGTTATGCCAAAGTATTTTTGAATATGACCAGTTGGTTTTGAATATGAAAAGATTGAAAAGTCGCTCTGATTTTCTGATAACACGTTTTGAAATGTGTATATGAAAATGAAATGTTTCTTTTCTGGATACCAAACTTTCTGAAAAGGCTCATGTTTAAATAATAGTATATGTTATCTGCTTACTGAGTTGTTAATAACTTATCCCTTATTTTTACAATATTTTTCAGATATTTTAGATACTTCAGTGAAAGTTCAAGAATAGGAAGCATGAGCATTGAGTAAGGCTATGTGAGCATAACTTATTAAATAGCAAGAGAGTTCTTATTACTGGAGAATTTTATTTAGTAAACTTTGTTTTGCTCGGTTGATGTATTACTTTGGGAAAGTTGGCATTTATTTTGAGACTTTGTCATTTTCATAGTAAATTATTTTGGAGTAGTTGGTTTAAAACAATGAGGTCTATGAGTAATTGAGGAATTGGAGTTTATATTTGTTCGATGAGATACGATTTTTTTTTGTGACAAGAAGTAACACTCCGATCATTTTGGGACCGAGGCATTACAAACTCTCACAAGTAGCAAAAGCTAGAATGTCCACACACGAGACAACTTAAGGGCATTGAGCTTCGATTTCTGACTTCGCCTCATCGATCACTTCAATTCCTAGCAAGGTTGGATTGGCTACGCTTTTTTTCTCTGCTGGATTTCAGGGGGTTGAATCTATTAGAACAGACGCATCACAGCCCTAAAACATGTGATGTAAAATTAGATTATACATGATCATATGATTAGCTCATGTAACTAAAAAATGAGAACAAAAATTTTGTAACATGTAATGTAACGGGTCTGTAGTTTGCTTAGTAGTCATTGAAACTTGACATATCTGCACTTAGTGTATGGGTTTTAGTTTAGGAATTATGTTATATTTGAAGTCCCTAGAAAAGCAAAACAGTATTGCTTATGCTCTACCCTTTTACAGCAGTGAAATGAACGCTGCATTTGACAGGAAGTAACTAGGTTCTTTATGTAACACATGATATGTTGAGGGTTTTGCTTCTAAAACATATAAGACTTAATTATCAGGCCAAGGATATTGTCATGGACACCTTCCTTGGAGAGAAAACGTTGATTTTCTGACAGACTTAAGTATGTAGAGTGTGCAATTTGGGTAAGGAAGAACAAACGTACCCGAACAAAACAGTCATGGAAATGTAGTCTAATGAGGCCTATAGCTATGCCAGGATTTTTTGACACAGCTTTTCTCACAATTGCTTCAACAGAAGGGCAATTTTTCATATAAAACCCGCTTTGAGTGATGCCATTGAGGCCGAGGCCATGTTTGACATAGTAAGAAATAAAATCAAACAAAAGCACAGGGTTGGCATATTCACTGTGTAACCAAAGGACTTCAACATTGTGCGAGACAATTAGATCAACAACAAACAAGTATGTGCAACAAAAGAACAAGAAGTGGGTTAGGTTCTACTAAAAATTAAGATCGATGGAGGTGAGAAATCAGAGGGAGAGAGAAATGGAGAGAGAAAGAGTGATGGTGAAATGAAGTGATTGAGATGCATGGAGGGAATGTCTGACAATTTGTCACGTATCTATAGGCAGTAGAGAAGAGGTAGAGATGGTGCTAGGCCTATTGTGTGATGCCCCGACTCCCACGTATAGAAACAAGAGATTCGTGACGTCGGGATGATGACAACGCAGGTCACACATCCCAACGATAAGTGCTCAAGTGTGTGCAACACGCAAAAAATATACAACAAAACGCAACAGATAAATTAAATAAGTCAACTAGGTACCAGAATTTTTAAATGCAAGACTATAAATAAAAAAGTATTATTAAAAATTATATATTTATCTATGAAATAAAATAAAAAGCCAAGTACATAGACAAAAGGGAAGCAAATCCCATAATCCAAAAAGTGACCACATGTCACTCCCTCTGCAGAGTCAATCCCTAAGGCTTGTCGTCCTCATCTGCATCAAAATCTATGATACCATAAAATGGTACCACATGTAAATAATAAAAATGCATTAATACAACCAACAACCATGCATGCATATGATGAAATATACATTAGACTTAAAAAACCTCATTTTCCCCAAAAAATGATTATTTTCCAACGTACGCAAAAATCTCATTTTTGCCCAAAACAATAATCCATCATTTTCTCAGAAAATGATTGACATAAAAGCATTTATCAGACACTGTAGGTGGGAATCAAAGACGGGACTTTATCACCATCTTTGCTTACCATCATTCCTACCGCATGCGCCTAGGAGGGAATCATAGGCGGGACTATACCACCATCCCTACCGCATGCACCGTAGGCGAGAATCACAGGCGAAACTATACTACCATCTCTATAGTTCCTTTCCACACAAGGGGTACCTATCAAAGCACTGTAGGTGGGAATCACAGGAAAGACTCAACCACCATCTCTACTTATCACCATCCCTACTGCATGCACCGTAGGCGGGACTCTACCACCATCCCTACCACGTATACTGCAGGCAGGAATCACAGGCAAGACTATACCACCACCCTTCTTACCACCATCCCTAGGCGGAAATCACAGGTAGGACTCTACCACTATCCCTACTGCATGCATCATAGGCGGGAATCATAAGAGGGACTCTACCACCATCCCTACTGTGTGCACCGTAGGTGGAATCACAGGAGAGACTATACCACCATTCCTACAGTCTCTTTTCCTTTCTCTCAAATCAATCAATCCAATCATTTCAAACATAATCAAAATCATCAATAACATGAAAACCCAGTTTTCAAATATACACATGAGCATGTATGCAATTATGCGAAAATCAAGTTTTTATTTACAAACATAAACATGCATGCAAATGCACTGTATATGACACAACACAAATATTCAACAGCCAACAAAACCCAGCATAATCCAATCACACAACTCCATCCTCCAATCCAACCGACCCTCTTACTCCTTAAACTCAGTCCGGCACAACTAACCAGATCACAATAAATAAGAGTTAATGCAAAAATATATTTAAATCTCAAAAGTTATTTGGAAAAATACTTACAGTGCTATAATATGATTTTTGAACAATCACAGAGGTGCTAGAAGTTGCGGCACAACAACCGAACAGTAAAAAATGCACTATGGCCGTAGGTCTCAAAATGGTAGATTTTGAATGGGGACAAACGAAGACTTGAGATTACTAAGGAAGGGCTTAAAGGTGTCGATGAAGCTAATGGTGGTTATCTTTGGCCGTGGGTGGTGGCGAGGGAGGCGTTTGGAAGCCAAAATACCCAAATCAGAAATCACAATGAGGGAGTTTCACCGGTGGTGGATCAGAGCTGAGAATGGGTGGTTTAGGTTGCTGGGAGGCCACCGGTGATGTAGTGAAAAGATGGTGGCCGGAGGTGGCGCAACGGCGGCGCAGGAACACAAAGAAGTCTGTGGCTTGAAGTCGTGCGTGAGGGTTAACGGTGGCACGAGAGGGGCTGAAAATGGAGGGGTGGCTGACACGGATGGCACATGGCGACATTACAGGTAAACGAAAATTCTAACGGTAGAGAGAGGAAGAGGGATGTTGTAAATGGGAGAGGAAGAAAAAAATGGGAAAAAGAAAATAAAGAAAAGAAAAAAAGGAAACAGAAAAGTGAGGGAAAGAAATGAGGTCCAGTCCTCATAACTTGGGTCACAAAATTGATCTAACAAATACGATTTCAAAATAGCGAGCTAAATAAAATAATTAAATCTAACAATAAACTAATTTAAAATAAAGAGAAACTTAAATGTAAAACAATAATTAATATTAAGAAAGCATATCAAAATAAATTTTACAACTTAAATATCATAAAAATAAACCTACAAAAAATCTGATAAATTTTAAAACAAGAGAACTAATGTTTAAATTAATTAAAATAATCCTTCAATTAAAATACATTAAAATATGGGGTATCACATGCTGGCCAGCGTCGGTATGATTCACTACAAGAGAATCGGTTTTTCTCGGCGTTTGAATTTTGCCACAGTAAATGCTTAAATCGCCGCATTTGAGTATTCCCAACAATTTAAAAATCACTGCATGTTCGTTGCATTTGTTTGTTCACTTCTTTTTTAACCTAACGAATGCCACAAATCACCGAAAATAGTTATTTTTTTAGGTATTTTTGTAGCTGCAAATGCCAAATAAAATGCCGCAAATGACCATTTGGTATGCCTATTAAATAATTGGGAAAACATATTTGCAAGGAATTATAGTCGTCACAAATATGTAATAGATCGCCACTAATGAAGAGATCTATTCTATCGGTCTATTTAAATCGCTAGGAAAACGTTTTGCGGCGATTACGTATTGTCACCAATACTCTAAAAATTGCTGCAAAAAGTATTTCTAACGATCTGTGATTGCCGCCAATAAGTTTAATATATGAAAAAAAAATATTTCAGGTGCATTTCACTGACCGAAAAATGGCATTTCACAAACTTTTTAAAAAATCCATAAAAATAGAATATATAAAGGGTTTGTCTTAAAAAAATCAACCAAACAAGTACACCAAAGAAATTTTCCGTGGCAATGTGGAAAGATTTTTCACATAGTTTGAGTGCAGATGATCGTATCAAGCGACTTGGTATTCTTGTGGTTTCCAAATGTGAATGTTGTGATGAAGGGGCTTTTGAGGATTTAAATCATGTTTTATATGGGGGGAGAATTGCTTCAAAATTGTGGAAGACTTGCTCTAATTTTCTAGGTATTCCGTACGTGTCTAAAAGATCTTGGATTCAGATGGTGGAAGCATGGTTTAGAAGAACAAAAAAATCTTCTCAGGTCAGCAATCTGGTTGGTTTGGTTCCAACGATTCTAGTTTGGAGTTTGTGGTCTTGGAGATGCTCTGCTCGTATGGAAGGCCGTCGTGAGCATTTTGATGCTTTATGTTAAATACTGGATTGGTTGGGTTGGTAGTAGATTGAGAGTTTATGATCAATGGAAGAAACAGGATATTACTATTTTGCAAGAGCTTCAACTGCCGATTAGTCAAGCTTTTCTAAAACAGGTGCATGCAATTTCTTGGCATAAGCCATCTTGGGGATGGTTTAAATTAAATGTGGATGGGAGTAGTCTAAATAATCCTGGTGAATCTGGTGCAAGAGGCATGTTACGTAACCATGAGGGCATTACTCAGTTTGCGTTTGCTGCATATACTGGCATTGGTTCTAACAATCGCGCTGAGTTGATGGCGCTTTTGTTTGGCTTGCGTAGATGTAAGTTATATGGTTTTAATAATATTGTCCTTGAGTTGGATTCACTTTTGATTGTTAACTGGCTTAAAGAAGGTCGATGTAATGTCTGGTATTTGGAAGATTTTTTGGAAGAAATTCAAGGTTTTCTTGTTGGGATGAATGTGCGGTATCAACATGTTTTTCGAGAAGGAAATTCTGCGGCAGATTGGCTTGCGAGAATGGGTAGTAGTGGAAGCTCTGAAGAGTTTATTCAAGGAAATATTCCTCATATGCTTAAAGGAATTTTACGACTGGATCTGTGTGGTTTGCCTAATTTGCGAGTTATTTAATGTCATTATTTTATTGTCTAGCAGGTGTTGAGGTTTGTTTTTGGTTAGGTTGGTCCTTTTCTTGCATACTGGGTTTTGGTTTTATATAAACCCCCAGTTGCTTTTGATGTAACCACGGTTTTCCTCTGCCATAAGTGAGGGTTTATTAATAAAATTAGGGAGGGGTAATTATTGGATATGTGGCCCTAACTCTTTCTAAAAAAAAAAAAAAGTACACCAACAAACCACATACCTCATCATGAGAAATTGCACCTTCTAAATTCAATGGTTTAATCACCGTCGGTAAACCTTAACTCTATCATACATCAACAACTCCATGAAGAAAAATATATATAGGAAAATAAATGCAAGCATGATTCAAATATGAGAGACAACATGCATTTGAGTTCAAAATAAGTGCAAGCCTGATTCAAATATGAGAAAACATGCATTTGAGTCCTCTTATAAAATTATCCTCCAACCACCATGCAAGAACCTATAATAGCAAAATGTATTAGCAATGGAAGCAAGGAGTACTTACATTTGAAAATATTCCCCCAATTCATTGTCATCCAACTTGAGCTTTTCACCATTATCACAACCTTTTGCTTGTAAATCTTCTAACTCTGCAGTCAAATCCTGTATGCCACAGTACCATTGAAAAAAAAATCATACTAAACATTTAGGCTATATTAACCAAGCTTTGCTTCATTAAGTTCAATAAAGAAGTACATAGAAGGTGTACTCAGGCTATGCCTTTTGAATTTTTAAGAAAATCTTCGATTACTTCACATAAAAGAACTATATAGGTGTCCAGTACAACTACTTCAACCTATGCTTCCATCCATCAAATCTCAAACCTTAATTAACGGTATCATTGAAAACATTTAATTCTAAATGCCAAACCAATTCCAACAAACACACATGTCAAAGAGGATTCCCCCTCTTCAAGTGTAGCAACTAATCCTATTTCCTAACATGGGCCAAGAATTTTAAAAAAATCACAAGTAACTAGGTGCAAAAAAAGGAGAAAACAAAAAGGACATGGATCAGTGCTGTCATGGTGGTAGTATTCATTCACAAATTCCATTTTTATCACATTTGTTGAATGATAGCCACATTTTTTTAGATCTACTTGCTGACCCCATACCACTTGCAACATATAGGCATGGCGAGTTCCTAATTCTTATTAGGTGTTCCTCCCGTATGCATCATATTTTGCAATTTTAAATATAATACTCAATTACTTATCGAAACAAAACATATAAGCAACCTAGGTAGAGTTCTAGACCACAAAATATAAAAAGCAATCTCCTACATGAAGATCAACACTGTAATTTAAAGTATCAAGAACTTCACCGCCATCCAAAGAAACATCAATGTATAGGCCAAACAACACATTTTAAATGGTAACAAAGCTTCAGAATACTTGTTCAATCCAAACGGTACTAATACAAACAAATGAAAGCAACAAGATATAATAACATCAGTAGCTCACCTGTAACCGGAATAGAAAGGAGAGATCACTTTGTTTAAGGAGTTCTTGCAATATAACAAGAAACAAGTTGATCAAAAAATTTTCCTCAATTATACTTCGAGCTATTAAAGTTACAAAGTTGAAGGTAGGAAAGGAATGACAACTAAAAGATGCTATCCAGTAAAAAAGGGAAAGAAAAGCAGGATATTTGAGGGATTTCATGATAATAATTTTCATTCCTAGTGAATCGGGGTGCAATTCTATGGGCATCCTCTAGAGGTTACCAACTTCCCTCAAATTCCAAACTTCCATGATGATTCTTCTTGTGTAAGTGAGATGGAAACTAAATAAACTTCACAATTCATAAATTCACAAAAATGCAGCTAACTTAAAGTCATGTGCAAAAAAAAAAAAAAAAAAGCATAGCTCCTAAGTTTCAAATGCACAAATTGATCATTCAACATATGATCCATTAAGCATACACCCAACCCCCAAGCCTCCAGGGAAGCAAAATGAAAGAAGATCGTTGTATTTGAGAGGCAACTCCTTTTCTGGAGGGTAAACAAGTAAGACCTAAAAACAGAAAAGGAAAAAAATGATTCATGTCAAATGCTTAAATGAATAAACAAACGCAAATGAATAGCCTATTAAGTGCTTGAATATCACAGTTGGGATGAAGCCCTACGACTACCATGCCCTAAAAAAGCCTTGTTGGTTCCTTTAAAGACCTATGATCCTACACACTTAATAGAGACACAATCACATTCCTATATCAAACAACTATACCCAAGCTATACTTCAGAGACCCTTATATATAATATATGTATATACAACTGTAAGATATAATTAATTCAAGACCTAAAAACAGAAAAGGAAAAAAATGATTCATGTCAAATGCTTAAACGAATAAACAAATGCAAATGAATAGCCTATTAAGTGCTTGAATATCACAGTTGGGATGAAGCCCTACGACTACCATGCCCTCAGAAAGCCTTGTTGGTTCCTTTAAAGACCTATGATCCTACACACTTAATAGAGACACAATCACATTCCTATATCAAACAACTATACCCAAGCTATACTTCAGAGACCCTTGTATATAATATATGTATATACAACTGTAAGATATAATTAATTCACCTAAATAGTGCACTAACCCCTCACATTGATTGTTGTTTTAATTTTGAAAATCTAAAGACTCTGAATTATAATATCATACCAAAAGAGTTGACTCTAAGGCCAACTAGAAAATCACTTAAATCTACCAATAAAGTCATCACCTAAGGCTTAGTTTGGTACAAGAGTAGTTACTGTAAGAAACAATGCTATGTCAACAAGATGATGCTCCAATTTCTTCCATTATTCTTAAATATCATAATTCATTAGTATCTTGGTAGGTTTTTGTATATAGGACAACAATTTAAATTGCAAGAACTAACAACCCAATAAACTAGAAAGTATATAGAAGACCACATACAAGTAGCAGCTTAAGATTGAAGTTGGTGTAAGTTGGATGCAGCTATAATTGAAAATAAAAAAACAAAAATTAAGCAAACAAAACAAGGACTAAGATTCAGTTCTAATACATCATAATAATGACAGATGTGAATCATGTAGACAGATGTGAATTTGTGTTGGCAATAAATGAACTAACTAACCTAGATAGTTGCATCTAAGCATGACCATGGGTTTAGCATCAAAATCACTGTTAGTCTGCAAAAGCACAAACAAAAGGAAGCTAAGAAAGAAGGGATGAGGGAGGGGACACATTAACTAAAAAGGAAAGTGGAAGGCATTGCCATAATAAACAAGTATACTTTGTATCGTTCAAGAATATATTGCCAAAAGAAAACAAAAGTTTAACAAAAAATAAAACCAAGTTTTCTAAAAAATAAGGTAAAACAATTAGAGAAAATACAAGAAACTTAACCATCAGAAGTATGGATAATCAACTTCCTACAAATTCATTGGCCTGAAGACAATAAAAATGAAGTAGCCATCAAGTGGTGAACTCATCAATACTGCAGGGTAAAGTATTACATGAGAGATTTTAAGCTCTGCATACCTGTAAGTTTAGGTCCAAGAGTCCACCAATGAAATTTCCCACATCAAAACATAAATCAAATTCTGACAAGTAAAATCATATCAGGATGTGATAGCCCACATAGTCACACTTTCCTGCATTTTACTTCAGATAAGTGCTCACTTATCAAATCCACCCATAGCAGTTATCACTAGCAAGAAAGCAAGCTAATGCTATTGCCACGCACTAGGTCACTTCTATTAAATTGACCCATAGGTTTGCAGATTATTGAATACTAAAGTCTGCCAGATTTTGATAGGAAAAACATGGTTTCTAATAGAAGAGGATTACTTGATCTTTAGGAAAAGAGCAGAAGGTCACCAATTTATTGTTTTGTCTCATGTTTCCAGAAAAAGAACCCAACTTCAAATAAGATGTGACAATTGAGCCTAGACTTCTAAACCATCTGAGTTAATTAATCCATTCATTACGTTTTAAAGGTGGTGGGTGATTGACAACACTATGTGTAAAAATTTCAGACAAGTTGAATAAAAGAAAACACATGTGAAAATCTGACTTCAACAACATATTTAAGCAGTGAACTAACATTATGCCAGCATGAAACTCTTGCAAAATAGAGTGATCATAGCTCACTCCAAACACTTCACTGGAGAAAATTTACCTAGGATGCAGCTGTTTGATTTCTTCAGGATTTTCATGTAGCTATGACATAACTAACTGAATATACCTGCAAGAGAGATCAATAGTCAAATCTATCTACTATATGAATAGATAATCTGCAATATAGCTAACAAAACCATTGACACCATTGATATACCAAAATTTGGGAACCATCAACGTGAATGCACCTTTATTAAACACCATAATACCACCATAATAAATAGCCAATTAGATCAAGTATGTAGGGTTTATACAGCATACCACCCTAATTTTACAAGAACAAGTCATTATCTATAAAAATCAAAGGCAATCAATGCTAAAAAAATAACATACTAAAACACATAACAGAGGGACAAACTGTTATAAATCTGATAATTCTAAATAGGGACTTGTGACAAAAACAAAAATCTAACTTCTGAAAAATATTGACGACAAAATAAAAGATTAATAAAAAAATCATAACATCCTCTTGAAGACAAATGGAAGACAAATCTTACTTTCTTTTCTGATTTTAAACCAAACCTTTGAGCTGATGGTGGTAGACTAAGTTGAACACTTCCTGCATCGCAGTGGTAAACTCACATAATAAGAGACAAATTAAAAAAAAAAACGTTGCTCATAACATCGATAGGTTGGGAGATCTATGCATCATTTACTTCATAGTGGCCATTTATCTTCAAAACCTTGGTTTTCTGTGAAAAGAGGAACAAGAAAAAGGATCAATGGCATTAATAGTTTCAACCATAAAGTACCAAGGAAGAAAGGAAGACTGCTTACAGCTACTAAACCATCCAAACCTTCCGTCAATGGAGGTTTAATATTCTCGATATGTTATATAATAATTGAAGGAAATGTGTCAACCTCACTTGAACAACTAGAATACAAGATAAAAAAAAATGATTATATAGCCTTTGAAGCATAATATTCAAGCAGGGCTCCTAAGGAACAGAGCAGGACTGGAAAATGGCATCTTTACAATATTCTAGAGTGTTTCTAACTGTTCTAAGCCTTAAAATGCTCAAGGACAAATCTAGGGAAGTCCTCCTCATTGAGTACTCACTATATATATATGGTAGAAAGCTGTTTAGTATGATTCGTCATTCTATCTACCTCCTCAACATTTTCCAATTTAATATTGGGACATGATCTGATATACATCAGTTGGCCTTCGATAATTATGTATCTTTATGAAGATTTTCTTTGGCAAAAAGCATTAAAGTTTTTTTATGTTGTTGTTGTTATACTTTTCAAACTGGAGATTAGGAGGTCAATGAGGGGCCCTCAGCACTTAAACTGGGAAGTGGAGGGGTGCTGCACTGTCCAAAAATAATGACTGTAACAGAGATGTAGGTGAGGATGCATAAAACATGTCAGGAGAGGAGTAAAGAAGGACAACGCTGAATTGTTATCTTTAGGGTTTTTTTTTTTTTTGGTTTTTGAGCAATATGAGTTTTTAGGTTGTCATTACCATCCCTTTCCATTATTCTTATATATACAACAAATAAGGTCTTTTGGGACGAAAAGTTTCATCCCAAAAGACTACATTTTTGTCCCAAAATATATTTTGGGACAAAAAAAAAATCATCCCAAGGTCGTTCTAATATCACTGTCCCAAAAGGTATTTTGGGACGAAAGTCACAATTAATCCAAAAAAATATCTTTTGGAACGAAGTTTTGGTGAACCGTTCGATCATGGTCGAACGTAATTTTTTTTCTAGGACAATTAAAATTCGTCTTAGAAAGTCGCTCGAACAGCCAAAAAAATGTTCAACCAATATTTCTATTTGAACGGGTTCTTCAAGGCCGGTTGATCAATAGCAGTCTGTTCGACCAAATAGACATGAAGAAATGTTTGAACAAAAAAATTGATGATCGAATGTAAATTATATTAACTTTTATAATTGTTAGGCTCTCAGCGGCTATAGGTTTACGAGGGCATGCATCACCCTGAAACTATAGACATTCCCCTTCTGCCACAACACCTTGTGAGTAAGGAGGAACTCACGACTGGTGAGGTCAACTTGCTCTGGGTCAATTCTAGCCAGGCACGCTGTTAAATGATATTGCAGCAAATCAAGAGCCTCCAAGCATTCGGATGAAGCTGAGAGGGCTAGACCAAGGCGATCTAGCAAGTCATGAACAGGGCAAGGGAAATGAAGCCTCAAGCCACACGTAAACATGGAAGGAAATAGGGCCACTCGAGAAGAGGGATCCTCAACGTCAATGGCACCCTTGTGTTAGCCTAAGACCTCAAAGAGCACAGATTCTGGCAGCTAGTAAGTAAGGGCCAATGATGCCAGCATCGCCGCTTGACCGTTGGAATGCCAACTGCTGCCCCAGAAAGTTGGCCCAACATCAGCATCTCCCCTGCCGGAAGCCATGGGTTGGGTGGATTTCTTAGAGGCCATCGACAAAAAAGTAGAATGCAGTAAGGAAAGGAGAATAAGCAAAAGAGGGAAAACTTTGGGAGAACAACGACGCCAGGAAGACTACAGTGCGATGAAAGGAAATGAGACTCTAATCCAAATCGCACTTAGGGCAGGCAACAACTAATCTCCCATGCCTCGTGGCAAAAGGGAGAAGTATGAGATGCTTCGAATCTTGAGAAATACGCACCATGAAGCGACATGAAGGCAAAGAGCGGCCCGATGCCCTCAACATTAATATAACTGAAAAGACGCCATCAAGGTTATCAAGAGATGCGCTAGCAAAAGTGGAAAGGAAACAATACTAGGGTAGCCAAGCAACGAGAACCTCCTCAAACTTCAGAGTCATGTACACGTCAGTAGAGGGATCCCAGTCTCAATGACAAAGCAGGTTCAAAATTAATAATAATTCCAACTGTACTAGTCCGATGAAAATTAGCAAGGTAACTGTAAGGAGTTTTTTCCCCCTCTATCTCAGCAGGCCTTAGAAGGGCAACTAAAGGGACAAGAACCAAAAGCCTAATATAGAACAAGTAGATCAATCTTCGACCTAGCCCATGGGTAGGCTCATCTGGATGCTACCTGCATGAGGGAACGTGCTACAGGAGGATGAGACTCGCTGACCTGGAGACCCCTCGAATAGTGTCCAACTCTTGAGTATGGGAGACCCTCGATCCTCTGACATGGGAGGCATCTACAAACCACAAAGAACCCCAGCGGGGTGAGACAAATTGAGGAACCATGCCGCATTAATGACACCACTATCTGAATTACACGCCACATTAATGAAGTCATCATAACAAAACGGTACGAAGGACACGGACTCTATGGGGGTAGACACCATTTGTCCCCCCAGACTCATGGTGTAAATAGAAAGTCTCAAGTACGAGAGGCTTTATTTAATCCCTAAACTCTCAATCTCACTTATTTACTAACTTCTAAGATAATTTACTGATTTTAGCATCAGAGACTCCCCGACCCCAAAGCCGCCCTCTCCCAATTGCCTTCTTCTCTATTTTCGCAAACTCAATTCTAAAGATCTGAGTTGTTGAAACTTGGCCTAACGATGTACAAAACACGATATTAATAATATGGTTTAGCAATGTTCATACGTCTACGAAATTACAGATGATTTATTTAGATAAAACTTAAGAATACAGTGCACCAATCATATAATAAGATCAGTTTAATACAATATATAAGTAAACTCTAATTGACGGATTGGGTTGGATCAAATTAAGAGTCAAAACGAGTCAAAAATTGTCTTCAGACTTTGCTCCGGAGCCTCACGAGTCACGAGGTTTGTTCATGATGGACCTAGCTTAGCCCTATCGGTGCAAGCCCCATTAAAAATTCCGGTCAGCCTTGTTAAAAATTCACCAAAAAACTATAACGAATCTTTGTATAATCGGATCATTAAACCGTACCGCAGATAAACGGATTAGACTCCACGCAAAGCATGCAGCGCAACACCCATATGAGCACTGTGTAATATATATGCGGCGAAAGTTCAAGCAGGCCAGCCATACGACATCTATTGACGTATATTCGGTCCATTTGCTGTATCAAATATCGTAAAAGACAAAAATGTCCAGCAGTACTGACATTGGAAAGTCATCTGCTATAAGCAATTTCAACCAAGTATGTATAATTATAATATAGACGCGCGATAATAATTAAGTACACCTCATGATTTACTGATTCTTCCAAATTGTACGGTTCGCAGCTCATCATGAATTCTTAATTGGCGTTTGTCTTATGAAATCGACCATTCGTTTTTAAATATTGGTTTAAGTACTAATTATTAAGTCTTGCATGCGATCGACTTGGTCATTTTAGAAACTAATTAACAATATTGTAACATACAAATGCCCGAATAATGATTGTTTTGACACTTTTTTTTCTGGGAATGAGTGCTTAATTTGTGAAACATGCATGCATATATATGATCAAGCATCATTAACAAGCTGGAAATTAACATGAACCTAACGAAGTTGATGGGTTGCAAAGAGCATAGCCTAACGAAACAGTAGTCGTGAAAATGGATTCTGATTATGATCATGAGTAGGCCAGCAGCAGCTACCTCTGCCATGGGTTTCGTGACGCATTCAACTTTTTTTTACAAATTTCAACGATACTGAGAGTAATTGACACGATCGCGCACACACGTAATTAGAAAGAAAACAATGAAATTAAAGTTAATTCACGATGGTAATTGGCATATTTTTCTCTCCCGACCCATTCCTTTGAGAGAAATGTCTTTTAAAAATAAATATTTCTATCATTTTTTTAAATTAGCTATTTCACCATTTATACTAATCGTGGCTCGTAACTGAATAACATAATTAGTACCGTTAACTCAATGTGTGGCACGACGACAAAATATATATATTATGGATAAACTTGTAGGCAGGATTATTTGCAAATTAAGGAGCTAACTACAATGTTGCCACTCGAAAGCGCCTACCATATTGAAAATTAGTTAGGCCGTCTTCCCTAGCTGGACCAATATCTAAAATGACCATTTCAATTTAATTAGTGGCCATTCAAGAAATATTGATTGATCAATATATATAGTAAGAGAGGAATGAGATCTCTTTGCTATATTAATATGTCATGAATCAATTCTCGATTTTGTTATTTTAAAAGATATAACTCATATAATATTGATGAATAACAGAACATCAAGAATAGTACATGACAAGTTTAAGACGAGGCACCTATCTGGTGATCATGAAGAAATATCCTACAATTTCCAGCTTTATTTTCATGGACAAAGAGGCATGCATGCCAATTATGAACAAAAAATTTCAGATGACTCATTTCCTTCAGCACCATACATGCATGCCATTGAACTTCAGATCGATGATCTAGTTAATAAACCTACACTTCTTCCTGACCTCACCCTGTCTTCCTGTGAGAATATCGATGGAACCCATTTTCACCATAGCCGCAGCATATTTGTTGGCCCAAACTGCATCATTCCTTGCATATTTCCACACAATCTTTTTAGTTGAATAGCTGCTAAAAAGAGTTTGATCAGATGTCAATATGCCACGGTGGTTCATCAAATCTTTGTAGTACTTGTTATCCAGTTTGTTTGGTGAGAGAACATCTAGTGCCACTGCAGGATCGCTTCCATTTCTGGAATCTGGTTCTGGGGGACACTTCGCCTTCAAGTTTCTAGCGAAGATGGGGTCGATTGAGGGATCTTGTGGATGTGTTGAATTGAAAGAGTATAAACGAGGTGAGATGTTAGTACAATGTGCCACACCTATAGAATGTGCCCCAGAAAGTGTCACCATTTCATCCAGACTAAGGCCTTTTCTTGCAAAATTTTCTTCGAGTTCCTTTGCATTAAAGAAAGGTAGTGGGAGATTCTTGATAGGCTCTTCCTCTAAAGATACTCTACCATCACGACGTCCTGATGGCACTTCATAATATATACCACCAACTTTATAGGAACTATCACGAGCAGCGAAAGCTAGAATGTCCGCACACGAGACAACTTGAGGGCATTTAGCTTCGATTTCTGACTTCGCCTCATCAATCACTTCAAAGCCTAGCAAGGTTGGATTGGCAACGCTTTCTTTCTCTGCTGGATTTCCGGCGGTTGAATCTATTAGAACAGACGCATCACAGCCCTGAAACATGTGACGTGAAATTAGATCGTATATCTATACATATATATATATATATGATTAGGTGTAACTCAAAAACAAGAACAAATTAAACTTTCTTAACATGTACTGTAATGAGCGCGTCTGTAGTTTGCTTAGTAGTCGTTGAAACTCGACATATCTGCGCTTAGCGTATGAGTTTTAGTTTGGGAATTATGTTATATTCCAAATCCCTAGAGAAACAAAACAGTGTTACTTGTGCTAGCTCTACCCTTATATAGCAATGAAATGAACTTTGTGTTTGACAGGAAGTAACTAAGTTCTTTATGGAACACATGATACGTTGAGGCAGGTTTTACTTCTAAAACATATAAGATTTAACTGAGATCAACTCAGTTCAGTATAATTTTATGCTGAATCTAATATCTAAATACTATTAAATTATTAAACTCATATCAGTTTAAAATCTTTTTACACATGAGACTCACAATTTTTTTCAATTTAATATTTATTTACACGTGGGACCTACAACCTTTTTTAACTTTTTTAAAATATATTTATAAATTCATCTTAACATTTAAATACATTTAAACTCATCTTACATGGACCCTACAAAATTCATTCCATCATCTCAACTCACAATTATTTATAAAGAACTCAACTCAATGTCCAAACGTAAACTTAACTATCAGGCCAAGGATATTGTCGTGGACTCCTTCCTTGGAAAGAAACATTGATTTTCTGACAGACTTAAGTACGTAGAGTGTACAATTTGGGTAAGGAAGAAGCAAACGTACCCGAACAAAACAGTCATGGAAATGCAGTCTAATAAGGCCTGCAGCTATGCCAGGATCATTTTTTGACACAGCTTTTCTCACAATTGCTTCGGCAGAAGGGCAACTTTTCTTATAAAAACCCGCTTTGAGTGATGCCATTGAGAACGAGGCCATGGTAGACATAGTAAGAAAGAAAATCAAACAAAAGCATAGGGTTGGCATATTCACTGTGTAACCAAAGGACTTCAACATTGTGCGAGACAATTAAGATCAGCAACAGACAAGGCAACAAAAGAACAAGAAGTGGGTTAAGTTGATCTACTAAAAAGATCAATGGTGGTGAGAGATCAGAGGGAGAGAGAGAGATGAAAGAGAGCGAGAGAGTGATGGTGAAATGAAGTGATTGAGATGGAGGGAATCATGTCTGACAATTTTTCACCTATTTATAGGCAGTAGAGAAGAGGTAAGATGGTGCGCTGGGCCTGCTGGCCATTGCCGGCATGATTAATTCGTAAACCAAAACGTGTGATGCAGCTCATGTAAAAGCAGAGAAGCTGCTTGAAGCTGTCTAAGTTTGAACACTTCCATATATAGCGATAGAGAAAGCTTTTGTAGTCTTCTGAAGTTTGAACACTTCCGTACTGATACTATTCGATCCCTCCCTGATTTGAATGTCTGATCTTTTTTATATTCGCCTTCGGCAAAAGAAATGAATTAATCGCTAATTTTTTATTTATTTCAAAGATGTCAATTTGCAGTCATGAAGAAGATGCTCATGATATGTCCAGAAAGCCCCAGGTCAAAATCGAGAATACGTTCCTGAAATTCAAAATTAATAAAATAAATAAATTAAAATTCTTTTCGTCTAGGAATAGAAATGAAAATTCTAAATGATCGATCAGTTATAATTAAATAAGGGTAGCAATCATGAGGAAGTCGGTTTTTCTTAAAAAAAAAAATGAAAGAGAAGCTAGACGTGAAAGCCATATAAAATATTTAAAAAACGCATTTTCTATATATATATTGAATTTAAAATATTAAAGGAGGTTTCGGGGAATGTTGTTTAGGGTGATTTATGAGAGTTCATGTAAGTGGCCGGATTTATCTGATTTTGGTTAATAATTAAGGATTTTGATTGTTAATTTGGGAAAAATCACACAACAGGTTAGAATAAGAGAAAGAGTCATTTCCGGCCAACTAATCGACTTGGGCCTTGATTAGTGTTGTTTAGAGCCCCCGACAGTGTTCCAGTACAGCTGTACGATGTCGATGCATACATCTATGACGGTGAATGAAAAATAAATGCAGAGAAAATAAGAAAAAGGGATGCAGATTTACGTGGTTCGGCATATTGTCTACGTCCATGAGAGGTTGAAGAAGAAGAAGAAGAAGAAGATATCATCTGTTGGTCATCTAGCCCTTTGTTTTTATCTGACCCTCCATTGGGCATCCCTGCCTGCCAGAAGGTGACTAATCCCTTTGCGTGTGTGTCTGAGCATGCCTCCCTTTTTCCACTTTTTTCTGACACCCTACTCTTACACTCCTGACCCATGGTCCTCTCTTGTCTCCCACACCCCTCTTCTCTACTTGGTCCTCTAATGTGGCCTGGTGGGCTGGGTCTAGCCATGGGCTGTATATTTTATCCCCCACAGAAGCCCGCGATTCTTAAGGGCAATTTGTTCCAACAAAAGATCTTGAGAATCTTTAAAATAAAACATGCAACATAGGTCGTCAATAAGAAAATAAATTCATAAACAAGTTCTTCGTTCTCCATTCTGCTTGTGTTAAGCAATAAATGCCTACAAGGTCGAATTTATGCAGGAGGTATACTCGACTGCGTATGATGCGAATGCGGAGCTTAGACGTGGCGAGAGGAGGACTTGACCACGTGAGATGCGAGCACGGAGCTCGGACGTGGCCGGAGGTATATTCGATTGCGTATGATGCGAGAGTGGAGCTCGGGTGTAGCGGGAAGTGGACTCGACCGCGTGTGATATGAGAACAGAGCTCAGATGTTTCTTGTTATTAAGAAGTGTATGTTTGTTCTATGTTTTTGTTTTTGATTTATTGTTAGTGTCGGAGTTTGCGTGAAGTAATCCACGCAAAGTGGTCAAAGGGCCCGTCGACCCCTTGGGTCCACCATAGGTGGTTGTCGAGCCAATCGACTCTTTCTTGAAATGTAATACCCCGTATTTTAGTATATTTTAATGAATGATTATTTTAATTAATTTAAAGATTAATTCTCTTGTTTTAGAATTTTGAGAGTTTTAGAATATTATTTTATAATATTTTAAGTTGTGAAAATTATTTTATTGGACTTTCTTATTGTTAATTATTGTTGTGAATTTAAATTGATCTTTAATTTAAATTGGGTTGTTTATGGGTTTTAAAATTATTATTATTTTAATTAAAGCATTTCACTGCGTTTGATTAATTTTAATTAGGGTTCTGCAATTTAACTGCTTTTTATTTTAAATGAGGTTTTGTCGGAGTTTAATAATTTACTTTAGTTAGTTTTGAATTTAAATAGATTTATTTATTTTACTATTGTAAAAATAATTATTTTGAGGATCAGTTGTGACCTAAAAGTTGTGAGAATTTGACCTCATTTCTTTTCCTTCATTTTTTTTTCTTTTCCCTTTTTCTTTTTTTTTTTCTCTTTTTTCTTTTTCCCCATTTCCTTCTTCCTTCCCGCGTGACCCGGACTCTCTCTCTCTTCTCTCTCGCGTGATTCGGACTCCTCCACACTGCGCCGCCGCCGGCCGTCCGTGGTCGACACCGTCGGTGCCGTTTCACTCCTCGTGCGCGGGCGACCCAGCCCCTCCATTTTCAAACCACCTCGTGCCGCCGTTAGCCGCCACGGCTCGTTTGAACCCGCGGTGGTTTTTGCATCATTCCGCCGCCATCCGGCCACCTCCGGCCACCAAATTTCTACCACTTCATCACCGGCCTTTCAGCAAACTTTTCCACCCATTCCCTGCTCCGATCTGTCGCCGGAGCCGCTCATACGAACCCCCTCTCCGATTCGACATTCTTGGCCTTAAAACCACCATTTCAGCCGCCACCTACGGCCAACCATCACTTCCATTAGCTTCACCACCTCCTATAGGCCCTACCCTACCATTCCCAAGTCTTCGTTTGACCCTGGGTGAAATTTGAGTTTCACTGTGTTTCGGCCACAATGTTTTTTACACTATAGAGTTGCTGTTTTGGTGCTTCCAGTTCCTCCGTGATCCTCCATAAATTATTTTAAAGCGCTGTAAGTATTTCTCCAAAAGACTTTTAAGATTTAAATATATTTTTGCAATAACCTGTTTTATAAACTGTGAATTGGTTATCTGTTTAGACTGTTGGTTATTTGAAAATTATTGATAACTGTTGGTTGTTGGTAATTGGTCGTTTTCATGGCATTGTGCACGCATGCGTGGGTGTGTGATTTGAAAAGGCTTTTTGGGTGTGTGTGTATCACTCCCAAGCCGAGATGGGTTATTATCTCGGTGGAGCTTCTCTGGGCACTCGGGAGCGGAATATACTGAGTGTCGTCCCTTGGAGCTGTTGCTCAGGACTTGGACGAGATGGTAGCGCTCTCGATCCGACTCTGTGATCTCTCGGGCTGGCGGAGATCAGAGGATACTTGGCTATGTACGCGGTGGGCGCGGAACTGGGCATCACTCGTGTTGTATCACTTGCACGGTCGCTACCTGTGGTGTGATGAAGGGAGCCAGGGTATGTGGATGGTCCTTAGGGGAGGCCATGGTGCATACAGGATAAAATTGGAATTAATGTAACTATTCCTGGATTTTGTTTATGTGCCAAATAGTGATTTTTGGCGTGCGTGGAAAATTGTGAATTTCGAGAAATGCTCTTTTTCTCGAGTTTGGTGTTTTGGTCATCATGTGCATGCATAGGGGCTGTTGTATTTATATATTTATTATCTTGGAGTATTTTTGAGTTTTACTTACCTGTGGTACCATTTATTGGTCTGCAAATTTTGATGCAGGTTTTGAGGAGGTTGAGCCCGAGGATGCGGCTTCGCCTAGGTAGTAGGGACATTTGGCTATGTTCTATTTTGTACTTATTTTATTTGAGATTGTTTTATGAACAAGAAAATTGTATTATGTTGACTTGTGGATTTCAGTACTATTTTTGTATTGTGTTAACTCTAGTACTTAGTTATTTTGACTTAACCTTTCCGCTGCGTATTATTTGTTGTACACGTGTTGCATTTCAAACACTCGGCACGTGTCGTTGGGGTGCGTGAACGTGTTGTCATCATCCCGGGTGTCTCGATTTTCATGCGTGTTCGTGCATGGAAGTTGGGGGCGCCACACGAAGGTAACTCACAGAAGGTGATTACCTAGCCAATGTATCGGGGCGAGTCCAGAGACTTGTAGCACGAAAGTCGGCAATTCAAGAGACTTGTGTCTAACTGGCTATAGAAATGGCAAAGCTTAAAAGGCTCTGGCCCTAGCTAACGCATCATGGCGAATCCAGAGACTCAGCTTGTTGCGCTAGGGTCGACAAGTTGACTGACTTGTGTTCGACCGTTGGGTCGCTACAAGTCCAATGACTCGGCTTGTACCGCGAGGGTCAATAAGTAGAGTGACTTGTGTTCGATTGTTGGGTCGCAGCTAGTCCAATGACTCGGCTTGTAGCGTGAGGGTCAACAAGTCAAGAGACTTATGTTCGACCATTGGGCCACAGCGAGTCCAGTTATTTGTGTAGTGCCCAAATTGAGCCATGTTGTCAGCATCTGCCATTCCGGCCATATGAGGCAACTTTTGTTAGTAGAAATGAATTTCACATAAATTTTGAGAGAGACAAACCGGGAGTTTTTTATTACCGTAACGGACTATGCTTCAACGGAACGGCCCGCAACTCGCTGTCGTTTCTCCTTTGGTTGCTCTTCTTCTCTTCCCTCTCTCTTTTTTTTTAAGAATATATGAGCATCATATGCATCACTCTGGAGACCAGCCTTGAACAAGTGGGTTGCAAAGCCATTGCCTAGGACATGCAAGTCCGACTCAACGTGGGGTCCAACAAGTCTCGTGCAACCAAGGAACCATATCTGGGTAAGTGAGGAACTATGCAAGCCTTGCAAGTGAGTCTCGTATGAGCCCTACAAATGGGGCACTATCAAAGCCGTGCAAGCGTGGCATTGTCCGAGCCCTGCAAGTGTGGCACTGTCCAAGCCTAGTAAGTGAGTCCCATTCGAGCCCTACAAATGGGGCATTGTCTGGGCCGTTCAAGTGGGGCACTGTCCAAGCCTAGCAAGTAGGGGCCCACTGAGCTGGTAAATGAGTCTTGTGCAAGTGGGGACTGTGTCCGAGCCCTATGCAAGTGGTGTCCGGGTCCCATTCAAGTGGGACCCTGTCCGAGCCCAGCAAGTGGGGGGTTCGCCGAACTGGTAAACGAGTCCTATGCAAGTGTGCAAGTGGGGAATGTGTCCGAGTCCCATGCAAGTACTATTTGAGTCCTATGCAAATGTGCAAGTGGTGAGGGGATCATCGAGCTGGTGAGCTAGGCGGATGCCTGGCTATGGGGCGTCGAGCTAAGTGATTGAGAGGGGTGCTTGGCAGAAGGTCTTGCCAAGCTGTAAGGTGACTTGCTGGTGGTTCTAGTGGAGGTTTGGGTTGCCCGCCAGCCTATTGTGGCCACCGAAAGGGAAGGACTCGCCACTGGGCAACCGAGGTGTAGTACCTCAGAGTAAAGGGGAGTTGGCCACTGGGTGGTCGGGACTCCCACCCCATGAAGTTGAGAGTTACTCAACCGGCGATAGGGATCCTCGACGACTTTGGTGGTGGTGGCTGCCAGCTTGCAAGAGCCACTAGACATGGTCTCCATTCGAGGTGCATTGTGCAAAGTGTACCCATGGCTCACATGGTGGCTCTCAGCTGAAGTGGGGATAGAACCTGTCGACAGTCCACATGGTGGCCACCAACACCCCTACCGTGCTGTGACGCAACTAGGTCGAGGAGATTTCGGCCCCATGAATTCTCATGCACGTGGCCGTGCGGCGAGGCCTCCGTCATGGCCAGGTGGTCATGGATCGTCTCCAAGGAGACAGATCGCCCCCTAGCTAGGCCACAGTAAGGCTGTGGCTCATCTAGGCGCACTCTATCATGGGCCATGGTGCACGGACCAACCACAAGGTGTGGCCCCGCGAGTGGGGCCATAGGCTCCTGGGTGCACGGCGTCATGCACCCATTGTGCACTATGCATGGCACAGTGCGTGCCATGCACGATGGTAACGTACGTGACACTTAAGTGCATAGTATCTTCCCAATGTGTTTGTACATGGTACTGTACACATTGTGCCAAGTGCATGTGTTCTTTGCACGATCCACAGTTATGGGATCAGGAAGATGAGTGGCCCAATCCCTTGAGCTGCAAGTGCATTAGAGTGAACTAAGTGTAGTGGTGAGGAGCTTGGTTTCTCGCCTGGGCATGAAAAGATTTACTCTCCCATTTTTTGTAGCAGTATTTTTTGTAAATGTAAAAGTTAAAAAACTAAGAATACTTATATGGGAGGATGTTATCTACTTGTCTGGTAATTATTCAGCATTTCGAAAAGTCTTCATTCTTCCACCTTGGGCGAAGAGAGGGAATGAGATCCCACAAATCCTACAACAAGCGGGTAGGAAAGAAAGAGTCCTTCCTAGCCCACTAGTAGACTTGGGCCTTGATTGGTGTTGTTTGGATCACCCGGTAGTGTTCTTATGGGTGTAACATGTCAATGCGTACGTTTATGGCAGTGAATGAAAAACAAGTGCAGAGAAAGTAAGAGAAAGGAACACACAGATTTATGTAGTTCGACATGTTACCTACATCCAGGAGCATTTGGGAAGGAAAAATCTACTATAATATATTTGTTTACAGTCTCTCATAGCCTCTCATTTCTCACTGTACAAAGAAAGCTAGAGATCTTTTTGCTGGAGAAGATGTCTTCCACGAGAGGTTGAAGAAGAAGAAGAAGAGATCGTTCTTTGGTCATCTGGCCCTTTACTTTTATCTAACCCTCCATGCGCGTACCTACCTGCCAAGAGGTGACTGGTCCCTTTGTGTGTCTAAGCATGCCTCTATTTTTCCACTTTTTTCTGACACCCTTCTCTTACACTCCTGACCCATGATCCTCTCTTGTCTCCCACTCTCCTCCTATCCATTTTGTTCACTAGTTTGGCCTATGGCTGGGTCTAGCCATGGGTTGTATATTTTATCCCCCACACTGATTATTATATACGTTGGATACCTTTAATATGAGTTAATATTATAATCGGTCCAACCGACCTCTACGAAAGAGCAGCCTTCCAATAAATTGATGCCACATAGACTTCCCATCTAAATTACAATGGAGCCACACTACAGCAAATCCTGATCACCACATCTTTTACAAAAAAATCTCTGCAAATTCGTCTCTTTGACGTAGTAGTGGCAGAAAATGGGTATAAATCTACTGGGGAAAAGCTATTGAAGATTCTTCATTTCTTGCTTACCTCTTGTCCCATATAAATTTTTATAAAAAGAGAGAAAAAGGGCATAGCTTTTTATATTGATTGCTTGTAGTAATTCTGCTTATCGTCGTCATATTCTTTTTTGACAATCAAAAATCATTTTTACAATTTGCTTTCCTTTGGGTTTTTGGTCTGTAAACCAGTGTTTTTTATACTGTACCGTACCAACCGGTACAACCAGTATATACCTTACCAACCACTGGTCCGGTACAGGTAATAGCTCTATTTTGTACCACCCCAAATACCGGTCGTACCAGCCTGTACAGGCTAAAACAAATATTTCACCTGATACACATTTTGCAGCCTGTTTGGATGTTATTTTCGCAATTTCAGTAAACACCGCTATTTCGAAAAAAGTATGTTTGTTGTAACTCTTTTTTTTTTATATATATGATGTTTGTTTTAACTCAAAACTTAAGAACTTATGTTAGTTGTAACTTAAAACTTAAAACTTGTATTGAGAAGTATAGAGTTTATTGCTTATTTTATTGTTATTTTGGAATACAGTTAATGCTTGTATATATATAATTTATCCAGGTATAAACTAATCCTAAAAGGTACATGAAACAGTACCGGTACCGAAACCGTATCAGTACCGAAATATTATTTTAAAATGATACACAAAACGGAACCGGTATCGAAATATTTCATTCTAGTACCTTGACCGATACGGCCTACGGTACAGTATTTAAAACTTTGCAGGAAACGTCACTTTCCATACAAGCAAACAAGCTCAAGATTTTCCTGCATGATCATTTTTCCAAATTGAAAGATTACCAATATGGCTGAGTGGATGGCAGCAACGGACATATGATGACGGAAAACGGTGACAGACGATGGTGATAAGGGGTTCTAAAATGCACTCTACAGCGGCTTGAATGATAGAGGGCTGCTAAAGGATTCATCCCATCGGGTGTGATAAGGAGATCTCTATATGATATGGTGTGATAAGTTTCATCATACTTAAAATAGATTTGCTGATATGGCAGGTTCTCATTGAGGATCGTTAAGGCCAAAAAAGCAGTCAGACTGCTCCAAAGCGTTCCTCCTTTAATATTAACTATCAAAAAGAAATTTGCCTTTTCGTTTTTGTTAAAAAAAATGTCCCATTAATTTGATTCGAATTACAAGATGGTTTAAATCACATGCATTGTATGTTTTGAAGGAAGAAAACAAATAAAACTTATATGTTTACAAGCTTTAGCAAAAGGAATTATGGCTCTCTGGATGAATTGTTGAAGTCACAGTATCGCACTTTTCCAATTTGGGTTTACTGCACTTTTCCAATTTGGGTTTGGGTCATGTGCATGTTTGATCTTTTCGCAAACGTCCAATATTGCCTTTGTTGCTGTCTTTTTGGCACAAATACTCACACAATCAGTGGCTTCAAGGGAGGAAAATGCTTTAAATATGAAATGAGGCTCAAGAATCCTGCGTTTGGATGCTGAGGTAATCTTAAATGACCTGAGTTGATTTTTGAATAGTAATCACTGTAACAGATCGGGTCTTTTGGGATGAATATTTTAGTCCCAAAAGATTGGGTTTTCGGGGACAAAATTAAAGCATCTCAAGGTCGTCCAAATATCACTGTCCCAAAAAATATCTTTTGGGACAAAAATTTGATTAACCGTTTGAATCGGTTCGAACGACCATTTTTTTCTAGGACATCTGAATTTCGTCCCAAAAAGCTATTCGAACGCCAACAAAAAAACATTCGACCGGATATGTATGTTCGAACGTATCTTACATGGGTGGTCGATCGATACTAGTCCGTTCAACCAAATAAACATAATGGAATGTTCAAACAAATAAATTGATGATTGAACAAAAATTATATTTTTACAATTTTATAGATTGAGTAAGCTGTTCAAATGTATAATGAAAGGCTTGAACAATTTGCCAATTAATGGACATTCAAAAGGCTTATTATGATGTTCAAATGGTTGTTTGCGATGTATTAACGTTTTGCTAGTTAATGGACGTTTGAACGTTTAATTATTTATTTTAACCAAAATTTAAATCAAAATAGTATAATTAAATAATATTTAAAAAAATACATTACAAATTGTTTAATACAAATAAAAGTAGTCATAAATCTGAACTAAATAAATCAAATAGTAATAATCGTATAACACTATAATCCATACAGAATTTTATAATTAAATCCCAAAATGTATGCGAAACATGAAAATCAGTTACTTGGAGGCCTGAACTGTTGAATAAGCATATGCATTTGGAGTTGCATCTCTCTCCTAAACTCTTCTTGTTGTTTTTCTTGTTATTTCATACGCGTCTTCATATCTCCATGTTTCATCAATTGAGTCTCTAACTCATGCTGTCTTGCAATCAATTTTTCGATCGTAGAATTCGCATTCTCTAACACTATAGCGGTACTTGATGCTGAGGAAGAGCTAGAAGGTTTTACATAGCAATCCAAACCCTTAAATATCTTAAACGTTAACCAAGAACTTGTATAAAAATTTCAACATTACTTGTTGATGAATTTTGATCTAACGCAGTTTCAGCACGTAGGGTAACCATTTTTTCCTACACAAAACATAAAGAATTAATATCGTCACAAATATTCAAATATGTTTAATACTTACATAATAGATTATAATAGATTATAATACTTACATAATTTTCACAAACATCGGGATGAATCCACTCTCCATTACGATTAGTATATGATGTAGCAAATAATTTTGTCATTTCATAATTGGTGTCTAACTCTTGCTGCAAGAGACATTGTTACAATATAAAGTCCATATTAAAATTAGTACCTCCAAAAAATAAATTATATAGAATTAAAAAAATAAAAATTATATTACCAATTTCATAGAGAGGCAATGGAAAGATCTTGAGCCTACATGGTGATGAATCTCCAACTTCAATCTGTTTGTTTTATTTATAGAATTTCGCTCCTGCATAGAAGTTGAAAATATTAGTAAGCAAAAATCATAAATAGGACACGTAAGGAGTTCATTTAATTTACATTATATGATGGATCCTCAAACATGTCACAAATTTTTTCCCAATCAGAAGGTTGGACATCCTAAAAATGATGCTAGCATGCATCTTCCTTGTTCTCGTACTTATTGTAATGCTCATGACTCATCGCCTTATACTTGCGGAATGCATTACACATAAGCTCATCGACAGTCTTACGCTCCTCTCTCCAACCAAAATTTAGTTCGAAGTCATCCTTAAAAAAATATATACACAGATATTATCACTTAGAATATTAAATAATATAATTATAAATTAATTATTTAAATATTACATACCAAACAACGTTTCTTTATAAGATCTTTCACATCTTGCAGGACTTTATGTCATGACTCGTAGCCAAAGGTACATAAGTCTGTGTAAGAGAACCCACATGCAATGCAAGCCAAGCTGTTTGTTGTCCCTTGCCTCCAATATACTCGTCAAGAATGCTAACTTTAATCTTACCTACTTTACGATATTTCTCCAACATCACACATCTAGTAATACCTCAACCTTGACGAGATTGTACTATTAACTCTTTAAAATATTTAATTATTTACCTTGTATCAATTATCAATTATCTTAATTGAAAAAAATGAGTATTAGATTAGATATTTACCTTGTCTGTAGAGTCAGTCTCTAGTAGTGAATCAGACAGAGGGCTAGGAACAAGTGGAGATGGGATGACAACTTCATTTCTCTTCGGTAGCATGATTTTGAGATATTGTGTAATGTGAACACAAAACCAGTCAATTATCTGTATCAGTTTCATTGTAGATTCGCTCTCATCATCTATAGATATTTCAGTTGACTCAACATTTTGCTCAACTGTAGCATCAACAATTTCAGCCTCAATATTTTTCCTATGTAATGGGATCATCTCATGCTGGCTCAAATCCACAAATAAGTTAAAGACTGTTTGACTCTCTTGGTATGTTTCTTGAGTAGAGAGATCATCTTCTTTTTCATCTTGTCCCTCCGCCTCAGGGATAACGTCATATATATTTCTCGGAGAAAATTTTTCTACTACTTACCATTCATTCCCTAACTCAGGATTCTCTAAGTAGAAAACTTGAGATGCTTGGGAAACTAAAATAAAATTATCATCTTCATAACATTTTTTTGATGTATTAATACTCAAAAAAATATTCACCATGGCTTTTTCCTCCTTGAGGATTGCTTAAATCCCACAAATTACACTTAAATAGAAACACCACAAGCTCCCACAAATATCTCATTCCAATTATATTGACAATAACCTATAGAAACCAACATTATCTCCGTCATGATTTCCTTCGACTAGGACAACACTATTTTGTGTTTTCTTGTAGCGTTCACGATCCATTGTGTGATGCCTGCTTCTTTGAGAAATACATGCAGAATATCGAGCAACTTGTCTCGAGGGGCCATGCTCCAGTCCATACAGTTCGTCTGATCTATTGTTTGGATTACTTGCATGCATTTGTACAACCTAAATATTAAATAATACATAAACATCTAAAAATAAAAAAATTCAATGTATTTTTTAATTTAGTACAAACTCGCATCTGTAATGTCATTACCCGTTGTTCAAACCATTTCGTGAACTCATCTTCATGTTTCTTGTCTATATAATTTATTCTCAGTTCTTAGAGCACATTAATATGATCACTGGAATTAAACATTACAAAAAAAATTATATTCATATAATTTTATAAGGTAAATTACTATATTAATTAACAGATAATGTGAACTTACTTCAAGTAGTTCTTTATCTCTACGCAATTGTTTAGCACGTACCACTGAACTTCATCGAACTCTCTACCACACAAATCATAACCGCACACTGCACCAAATGGACATACTTGTTGGGAAAACACAGAAAACCCATTTCGTTATTTTACTTGGTCAACATCAAAATTTCTTTCCGGGCGATCAAATATCATGTCAATACCTTGGAAGTATTTGGAACAAAATGCAGGCCACTCGTCATCAATATGGGAGGGTCATTCCCTTCAATCAGTATTCAACGATCGTGATTAGGCACCAATCCTAGATCAGAGAGAAGAAACGTGGGAGCTCGTATCCTATATTAACATCGTCGCTGAGTTCTATAAAAAGCTTGGTGGTGCCAGCCGAGATGACAGAGGGGCATACAGGATCTTTGTTAGAGGAGCTCCAGTTATATTTTCAGAAGATAGACTAGCTGAATATCTCGGTATTTCTAGACTGCACGATGCTTATCTGAACGTGCTACCTAGAGAGTCTGATACTTCGAGTGATGCGGAGTCGGCTCAGGATGAGGGAGCAGTTTATATAGATGAGCTCGATGTCCTCGCTGATCATGAGGTGAGAGACTTGATTATTGGTCCAGATGCTCCTATGTATGATGGGACGTAGAGCATCAGGTAGGCAGATTTATCTTCTTTCTTCAAGATCATGAATCTGATCATCACCAACAATATTAACCCTCGATAGCACAAGACTGAGGTTGGAATGGATTGAGCAAAATCTATGATATGGGTCACTTGAGCATTCCTATCAACCTCATGGGGTATATCTTTGAATGCATTCAATTAAAGGTCCGGTACATTACGACAAATATACTGCCATTCGGAATCCTGATCACCCAATTTTTGCTATATTCCAGGGTTGTGCCAAATGTTGTCCAGTGTGCACGTGAGCCGATGGAACTGATCAACAGCACCACCTTGGCATGAAGTACGGGATACTTGAAACTTTGTCTTGGTAGACCTATTCCTGACTGAGCTGATATTTAGAAAGATGCACAACCAGGAGATCCTAGAGTATAGGCTGGTGAGACATGCACACAAATCGAGGCATCGTGCACATCTACTCGTGAGGAGATGGCTGATATACTACATGTAGAGATCGGTAGACACACATCAGCAGCGATCGATGCAATCCATATTGCCATGTCTAACTTGCGTACGGAGCTTAATGTTAGCATCTTTGGGTTAAGTATAGAGATTAATACTAGCATCTTTGAGTTATGTACAAAGATTCGTGCCATTACTGCGACTCAAGTCATGCTCAGTACTCGAGTAACATAGGCAGAGACACGTCTAACTATAGTCGAGGATGTGTGCAGAGAGTTGGGATCATTGTAGTACTTTCTATCTTTTATTTATATTTCTTTTGTTTTTGGTATGGACAATATAATCTGGTGTTTTTTAAGTTTGATTTAATTATAAATTAAATATTTTTTGTCTTTTCAAGATTAATTATTGATTTATATTATGTGGTATATGGATGATAAGTAGAACAACTCAATTAGTTTAACAAGAATAAAATTAAATTTAAATTAAAAATTTAAATTAAAAAATTTAAAATATGTAAAGTAGCATTCCTCTAACCGCCGTTCGAATACTTTATTTTACGTTTTAACATGGACTAACTTACCATTTGAACGGTATAGTAATATGTTCGAACAGTATATACCGTTCGAATGGTAAGTCAATGTACCGCCAAAATTTATTGACTCAACCCACCAATTTACTATTCAATCATAAATAATATATGTTCGAACATTGTTTAACCTTAAAGTTTGAACCTTTTTGTATGTTGTTCGAACGTTAAGTCAATGTCTAGATAAATATTTTCACTAAACGCACCAAATTAACGTTCAACCGTATATAATTTCTATTCGAATGCTCATTTTAGTATGTTCAAACGTTTTTTCTAGATGTTCGAATGGTTATCTTATTAGGGACAAAAATTTTCATTCCAAAATAATCCGTTCGAATGTGTTCTAATGGAAAAGACCTTCCGTCATGTTTTTTGGAACGAAATTTGAAATTTGAAATTCGGCATTCCGCATTACATCTCATTTCTTGGGATGATTTTCATTTATGGGTCTCATTAATAAGATGTATCTAACTGTAAATAGATTAAGATTTGTGTTTTAATGTATGAAATAGGTTGGAATGAGTTTAATTTTTGTATGAAAAGTTGAAAAAGTAGGGAGTCACGTCAATGATTAGTTTGAGATAGGCTTGCACATTGTCCAACCCGCATTGATTTTGGGCCCAACCTGACCCGGTGCTAAGGGAAATAAGAAAAGAACCGACCCAACTTTAGTCAGGTCAACCCGTCTACCAGTTGAGTTAAAAGTCGAAACTGATCTCCTGCCCAAAACGATTTCCCATCCAATCAATTTCCTTCCTCCCATCTCATCCCCGTTTCTTCTGCACTGCAAAAAGGAGAGGACTAATATGGGGCTTTAGCTGCTGCTACTGCTTTGAGTGGTCGAGTGACTTTATGCGGCTTACTGTGGTCCAGTCTTAGCATATTTTTGTTTTCATTTTTGTTCCTTTTTTTTGTATCAGTTTCTCCTTCACAAATCGAACACCGGCAATTCTGTCTTTTTTTGTAGTGATTACAGTCTCACCGAGAAGAAACCTTGGTGACGCCATTCATGAGTTTTGTCGTTGAGTCGCAAGGGAAGCCGGTGCGGTGCTCATGCGGTGTTTGTGCGATGGTGCAATTGTGCGTTTGTGCCGTGTGAAGGTTCGACTGTGTCGTGAGATGGGTTCGATGGGTTGTGGGGAAGTGAATGATGATTGTATTGTTTGAGTCAAAATGGCCATGTGATTTTCCTTATTGTCTCTCTATTTGAGGCTGTGCTTCTTGCTTGTTGGAGTCGACGGGGAAGACGAACGGAATTGAAAGTGATGACGAACGGCATTGACGGCGATGACGGTGATGACAGAGAGAAATGGGGAGGGGTGGCAGCTAGGGTTGGAGATTTGGGGAGGGATGGCAGATGGTTTGAGATTTGGGGAGTTTTAGTCGAATCGAAACCGACAGTTAGCGAGTTTGACCCACAATTCAGTTCAACCCCCTTCTATTAGTCGCGGGTCATACGGACAGTGCGGGTTGACGGCTTTTCTGCATAGCCCTAGTTTGAGATGAGTTGAGCTCATACCAAACACAGTTGTAAAGCTAAGCTACTAACTATCCTTAAATGTCACACCAAATGATAAAGCGATGAGAATTAGAGCCAAATAACAAGTCCCGATCATTTTTTTAGCTAAAAGCTTGAAGAAAATAGACATTCCAATGTAGGGAGCTGATAGCTAGGGAAGACTTATTTTTGGAGTTTTTAAGGAAATTTCTTGTAACATGAGGAAGGCTTTGTTAAATCATTTGGTTGTTATCATCGCTCATTTCATTTCACATCATGCCTTGTCCAACCTATTGGACACAGTTCAAGCAAAATAATCAAAAAGACAAAGTATGATCAGAAATAGCACTAATTGGTAGCAATTATTGTCTTTGACAATGCTATTTCTAAATTTCATACGCTTGACACAATTGAGTTATCCTAGAAAGATAAAATATTTGATAAAAAATAGAGGAAACAGAAAACAACAGGAAAGAAGTCCACCATTGCCAAGTCAAACCCAGCAAAACAGGTCCTCTAAAATGAACAAAAGAAAAGAAAATGAGAAACTAGACAAACAAAAACTTCATTTAAAAGCCTGCTTTCCTTTGTTTGATTCATTAATATTGCCTACATCTTTTGGTTTCTTTAAATTTTCTATCCATAATTAATTAGGGTAGACGTTTCTCATACGTACGGTAAATCTCCATGCATTTTCTTCTTTTGAATTGGCTAAAAGAAAAATATTATCTTCTTTTGAATTGACTTGGCAATTCTTGGCATTAATCATTTTCATTGTTATTGATCATTAAGATTGATTTAACATGTTATTAATCATTTTAATTTATTGTGATTAATCATTATTAGGCCGTGGTTTCTCTTCTCTTTTCCTCTTACTGGAAAAAATGCATTTTCTCTCTTGTGAAATAAACTCTTCAACTTCGCAACATTAATTTCCTTTCGTTTTCTGATAATTGAAAGAACATTAATTTCCTCTCCTTTTAGATTTTAAAACTTTATTAATGCGCTATCTAAATTTGAAACTTACAAAAATGTCATTTAAACTCAAGAAAATTACAAAATTGACATTAAGACAGTCTGGAATTAATAGAATGCAATATGGAATTTAGAATGAAATAGAATGATCAGGATATATGTATAGTATTGTACCGGATACTACACCAAACAAAAAATTCCAATCGTTCAGGCTGGAATTGAATTCAAAACTATGATCTCTCAAGAAAAAAAATATATCATCATACTAATCCAAACATAGTAACAGTCAATTGTTGGAAGGTAAAGATTAGAGGTCACTTGTGCACCTCAGAGAATGATTATATCCAAGAAAAACAAGAGCAAAACACTTTCAATATTTTCTCAAAGAAATCAACTATTTCTTTGATCTTATTCTCTTCTTCTCCATAAGCATACATTTGTTAATTATAATGCTCTCTATTTATAGACACAATCTAGACATCAATTACATATGCAATGACCTCACAAAAAAAAATCTAACAAGTGGTCACCGTTTTTGTTGAATATTGAGGTTGGTATCTTAACTTTGATGTAAACACAAAGCTTCTCCAAGCTTCTCCAAGCTTCTCCAAGCTTATTCTCTTATCAAGTTTAATTTTCAACATCCCCCCTTAAACTTTACTCTCCAAATTTCTTTATTCCTAGCATGGTCTTTAGTTTTGTAAACACATCATGTTTCAGAGGCTTTGTAAATATGTCAGCAAGTTGATCATATGTCCTGCAAGAGATTAGATCTACTTCTTTATTTTTCACATGCTCTCTGATAAAATGATACCTTGTATCAATGTTCTTGCTTCATTCATGAAATACTAGATTCTTGGATAGTGCAATCACTGAACGATTATCAATGTAGATTTTTATGGGTTCTTATTGTGGAAATCCTAAGTATTTCAATACATTTCTTAACCATATGCCTTGGCATACAGCTGAGTTGGCAGCAACATACTCGGCTTCACACGTTGGTAGTGTTACAATGGCTTTTTTTTTTGAAGACCATGTAAAAGTTGTATCTCCCAAGAAGAATGTAAATCCAGTCGTGCTCTTTCTTTCATCCAGGTCTCTTCCCCAATCGCTATCTGAATAGCTATGAGTCTGGAATTTTCATTTGATGTATAAAACATACCATCATTAATAGTGTCCTTGATATAACAAAGTATCCTCTTTGCTGCATTTAACTGAGACTGGTCAGGAGTCTCCATGTACCTGTTGACTAGTCCAACTCCATAGAGTATATCTGGCCTAGTGCACATAAGATATCTTAGACTTCCAACCAAAATTTTAAAATAGGTTGGATCAATATCTCCTTCTTCATTCTTCATCAACTCGAGTCCTATTTCAATAGGAGTTGTAATTGGATTGCAATTCTCCATGCTAAATCTTTTGAGAATCTCTTTAGCATAGTTACTTTGAGAGATAAATATGCCTTTGTCACTTTACACGATTTCAATGCCCAGAAAATGAGCCATAAGCCTTATATCTATCATCTCAAATTCTTGAGCCATATTTTGTTTAAAAGAATCAAACATACCTGGATTATTTCCGGTGAAAATCAGGTCATCAACGTACAAACATGCATACAAGAAGCTTCCATTAGCTTCCTTCTTCAGGTACAGTGCATGCTCATATGGACACTTTTCAAATTCATTTTCTTTGAAATAATTGTCAATTCTCATGTTCCATGCACGAGGAGCTTGCTTCAGTCCATATAGAGTCTTCTTCAGTCTATAGATCAGATCTTCTCGACCTTTTTTTAAGAATCCAGGTGGCTGCTGGACATAGATTTCTTTTTCAAGAAATCCATTCAAAAATGCTAATTTCACATCTAATTGATAGATTTTCTATTTCTTCTGTGCAACCATCAAACTCATTGAGTTTTCTTCCGCATGCTCCTTCTCAACATAGTTAGCTTGCTTGCTAACTTCATTTGTTGGTACCCTCCAATACTCATTGCTGTAGCGGCCATACTTGTGGCAATTATAGCATTCCACATTGCTTTTGTCAACGTTCAGACGGTTGTTGAATCTACCTCTTATTCCACATCCTCTTCCTCTTGGGAAATTTGTCTGCTATCCTCAGCCACCTCTGCTACTTGGTTCTGACCCAGTAGCTTTGGCCTCGTCCTCTTTCTTGTTGTGATCTCCCCCTGTAACGACCTGACCCAGTATTTTCATGAATAAATTATAGATAATTTTATTAGGCTCAATAAATGAGTTTAAGCCTATAAAAGAATTTATCAAACATTTATTTTTTTTATTTAACTTAGAATTAAGCCTCCATTATTATTATTATTATTATTAGTATTATTATTATTATTATTATTGTTGTTGTTATTTCTATTATTATTATTATTATTATTAGTATTTTATCATGAACGGATTTTTTTGTTTTAAGCACAAGAATTTTAGTTTTTTGAAATTAAACATTATTTCTCCCTATCTCCACCCATAAGCCTCATCCTTATCCTCTAATTAATAACTCCAAATCCTATTAGGAAACCAAACCCTCAACTCCAAATCCTATTAGGAAACCAAACTCTCAACTCCAAATCCTATCCCATCTCCTTATGGTCACAATATCCTTCTCCTTGCCTATAAAACCCACCCCTAGCTGAGACCTCCAGAAGAAAATATAAGAAACCACGACCACCGCCAGCCTCCTCTCTCTCTTTCTCTCTCTCTCTCTCTCTCTCTCTCGGTTGCCTTTGGCAACAAAACTCTCTCTCGGTACTATCTCTCCCTCTCTCGGCGTCGCACCACCCAGCCCAGTAAACCAGCCGCGTCGCCTCACTCCTAGCCACCTAGAGCCACCATTGTCTCGTCTAGCCAACCCCCGTCACGTACCCTTCGGTGACGAGTTACGAAGTGAGATTCAGGAAGTAGCGCTGCAAGGTAAGTAGCATGATCATACCCTTACACGTATGTATGGTAAAACGGCACTTTTATAAAAATATTATGCATGTTTGCCCTTTATTGGAAGCCCCTTTTTACGTACCCAAGACATGATAAAAATATGAAAATCAATGATTTTATGTAAATAATTATGCATCAAGTTATTTATGAAAATTCATGATTTTATGAAAAGAGTTATGCATCAAAAGATTTATAAAAAGTTATGATTTTATATGAGAGTTATGCATTAAAATAATTTATGAAAAGCCATGCATGATTTTATGTGAAGATTTATGCATTAAAGTATTTATGAGAAATCATGATTTTATGTGAGAAGTCATGCATCATGACATGTTATGAAAGAATGCGATTTCATTTGAAATCTATGATATGATATGACAAGATATGACAAGTATGAAGGTGATTTCTTTTGAAATCTATGATATGACAAGATATGACAAGTATGAATGTGATTTCTTTTGAAATCTATGATATGACAAGTATGCAAGTATGATTATGATGAAATAAGAATGATAAGATACGTAACGGCCTATGCTATGATATGAAGACGGTACCTATGTTATGGGCATATTGCATTGCCAGGTCGTACATGCTGGTAGTGCACCCAGTATGTCTTCCTTATGTATGGATTCCACAACCCGCGGCCACGGGCGGAATCGGAATCTATTTAGATTCGCTAACCCTAACTCACGGGGGTCAACAGTGGGTAACGGCCTATGACAAGTGAAAGATAAGCTCATGTTCATGTTCATGTTATTTACGTATGTATTTATAAGTAAGCACGTTTTTCAAGAAACCTTATGTTTATTATGTTTACTGTATGATGTGTGCTTATTGAGTATTCGACTCATTTTAGTTTGTTTTCATATTTTTAAACCACCCCAGGTGATGAAATTTATGAAGATGAGACTGCAGGACAGGACTTGACCCTGGGAGGCGAGACAGAGGCCTAGACAGATTATGATATGATTAGCTTTTATAGTTTAAGATTTCAGTAGATTATTTTGATAAGCACATGAGACTTCCGTATATTTTTTTTAAATAAGTGCTTCCGCAAACTCTATGTTCGATTTTAAGTATTAATTAAATTTTATTTTAATTATGGAATCTTTTGCATCTAGCTCGTTATTTAAAAGAAAAAGTTTTAGTTAAGTTCAGTAGTAGCACACTGGCTCTCCAAAAATTCTAAAATGTCTTTACTGGGGAGCGGGGTGTTACACCCCCCTTGCTCGTGCCTTTCTTCTGTGAAGGACATCATGGATTGTAGAGCCTGCTCTTGTGCTTTATCACCACTTCTTCTAGTGACTCTTTGCTCATGGGATTGTAATGAGCCCACTAGCTCTTCCACGGACAAAGTCTCAAGATCTTTGGTCTCTTCCAAAGCCACAACAATATAATCAAATTTTGAATTTAGTGATCTCAAAATTTTCTCAGAAATTCTCGTGTCTGTGAGAATTTCTCCATTTCTTCTGAGCTGGTTTGAAACTATCATAACTCATGTATAATAGGAGCTTTGGAATTGTGGTTTGTGTATTTCCAGTGGCCATAGAGACTTTTTGTATTAAAACTTGAACTTTGAGTCAAAATTTACAAGATTTAATGCCTTAGATGGATCCAGAATGGTCCAAATAGTAGGGAACCAGTTTGAACCGGTCTGAAAAATGGTTGGAAATAGGTGAACTGGTATAAAAACCGAAATTGGACGATCTTGGCTAAATCGATCTGAACCGGATCTGAACCGTTTCTTCTACCACTGGGCGCGTGGTGGCGCGTGCTGAGAGTAGGCTTCACTCTCCAAATTTTAGTCGGAGTGTGGGGGCGCGTGTGAGCTCCGATTTTGATGTGGTTTGCAGCAGCGTATTCCTCTTGTCGATAGGAAGCTCCTGGTGGATTTCAAAATTGATTTGGATCAACTTTCTCTGGAACGAACTTTCGGACCTATGCTCTGTTTTTTGAAAAAATGTAATTTTCAGACTTCTTAGAAGCTCAGATACCATTGTTGGAAGGTAGAGATTAGAGGTCACTTGTTGTGCACCTCAGAGAATGATTATATCCAAGAAAAATAAGAGCAAAACACTTTCAATATTTTCTTAAAGAAATCAACTATTTCGTTCTTATTCTCTTCTTCTCCACAAGCATACATTTGTTCATTATAATGCCCTCTATTTATAAACACAATCTGGACATCAATTACATATGCTATGACCTCACCAAAAAAAAAAAAAATTCTAATAAGTGATCACCGTTTTTGTTGAATATTGAGGTTGGTGTTTTAACTTTGATGTAAACAAAAAGTTTCTCCAAGCTTCTCCAAACTTATTCTCTTGTCAAGTTTAATTTTCAACATCATGGCATTCTCAAAGGTTGTTAAAGATACGAAGACAATTGTCTCCAGATGTGAGGAAATCTGGACAAATTTGGCAAGCTTTATTTGTTTTCACAAACATTGTCATCTCATTTAATCATTACAATTTTTTTTAAAATTTTTGAACAAATAAAATAAACAATTTAATTTTTTCAAATCTCAAAATAAAAATAATATTAAAAAAATATTTTAATAATATTTTATTTAATTTTTAACTTAATTATATCTAAACTCATCTCATTTTATGTGTAAAAACAAATGAGGCGGCATTACCTTTTGTAGTCTGGCTCTATAAGGACATTACATTTTGTAGTCCTGCTCTATATAAAGGTCTAGCATAATTATAGGGATAATTAAGATGGATAATAATAGGATTATTCGTTTACTAATCTCTTTATTTATTTATTTTTTATTTATAATTTTTACTTAATAGTTAAAGAAGTGAGTATTAGTGAAGTTGTATATTTTTTAATTTTTTCTTAATGATTAAGTATATTAAAAAAATACTTAAAATAAAATAATAAAATAATTCAAATACACTATAGAGTAGTAAAAGAGTGGTAGGAAATAGTAAATCTATTATTATCCAATTAAGATTATCTTTGTATATTGCCTTGTAAAGATTTATTCTGGAGATTATATAAAAAATATAGTACTCATCTCGTGCCGTAACTTTAGGCCGAGTATTCCGTCGATTCTCTTTTTCTCAAGGTTATAACCAATTAACCTTTTCATAGGTAAAAACTGGATTTTTCAACATTGAGGTACAATTAATGCACCGTAATATATATTATCCTCTGCAAGTTATAAAGAATTAGAACTGAATTCTATAAAAGATGAAAAAGTGCACAAAATAAAAGAATATTTTGAGGTCCCACTAACATGTAAAAGCACTGATCTGGATCTAGCTGTTGGAATTATTGGTGATATGCATCTCTGTATCCCTCCAATAGCACGCTGCACGACCAATAGCAGCATCAATAAAGTGATCTGATATTGTTTCTTTGTAGAGAGCCCTATCCCGCAGAACTCTACTTTTTCTAGCTTGAATATGTAAGTTCGAAATATATATGCCTTGGTTTTCCTAATTTCAGCTGCTGTTTGACCGTTTTGAATCGATTTGTTATACAAGGCAAGTAGAGGAAACTTGTGGGTCTGGTATAAGGAAAGAAAAACTTGCCAAAAGTGAAAAAGGGAACAGATTCTAACGGAGAATTTTAGAACTCTAGCAGCCCTAAACCCAGGGCTGTTGAGTTCTCTATAGGTTAAGACAATTTCCTTAACTGGAATCCAGGATCAAAATGAAGCTTGTAGGAAGCTTGAAACTGCAGCCCCTCATCAGGAAATAGATCTAAATAATGGGGAAGAAAAAAAAAAAACCAACATCATTAAGCTGAAGTACTCACCGGGAACTGGATATATTCCCAGCTATGAACTTGGCGGCAACGAATTAAGATTGACCATTTTCAAAAGGGCGTACAGATTTAATTATCATTAAATTCTTCGAAATAATTAGAAAACAGATGGACAAATTAATTCAAACGGCAAAGGAAATTACAAAGAAAAATGCTTTTCCATGCTCGTCCATTCACGTACTTAATTCCATTTCTGATTCTAGTCTACTATAATAACCAACCAGAGTAACAAGGTGGTCATTGCATGGTAAGATACGACGTTGCCTTGACCATATCATTAACTAATTACACATAATCCTGTCCATTAATTCACTCAAATCACGCTATATACTAAACCACAAAGAGAAACTTTTCTTGCGAAATCTTGTCCCTTCCATATATAGCTGCACCTCAGAATCAATGTGTATATATATATATATATATAAATTAGACGTGCGGCCTGATCTTAGGTTTTTCTCCCACAATTGTGTTCCGATCCCTCTCTTGTATTCTTTTTTCTCGATCTCTCTTTGCCATTGTATGGTGTCTCCATGGCTTGTTTGGCTACAGGCGCAATGATTTTGCTTAGTTTCATGTCTGCCGTTGGTGTCTGCTTTGGTGCTGTGTATAAGGTGGGCGACTCTAACGGGTGGACTAACGAAACCAACGTTGATTACAAGATTTGGTCTTCTAATTCGACCTTCTTCGTCGGCGATACTTTTTGTACGTAAGCTTTTCTGATCTTAATATTGCTACTTCATTTTCTTTTCAATTTTTAATATTATTCACATGTTTTTTTTCAATTTCTAATAGTTACGGCGGAATTTCTTTAATTAGTTTGATCGATTTATAAACCAACTCGCATTTTTACAATTGACCTTCCTTCTCTATTTCTTTACGTACCCAAATTCCTTCTATATTTTATTGACTTTATATTCAATATGCAAACTATTTCGTTATAAATTATTTCGTTTTTCTCGATAATATGAGTATGTTTTGAACTTTTGATTCTACTTAATTACAGGAGGAAGATTATATTTTTGACTCGATCGCTTGGTCGAATAAAGATGTATAAGGCTTAATTAAGGCACGAAATTTTCTTTACGTATAATTAAGAGAGAGTGATGTACATAAACATGAGTAAATTAAGTATTTTGGCTTGTCCATACATTTTCCTTAATTTGTCCGTGCACACGTGATCATGAACTGTATTTTAGTACTGTTTATGTGAATAGTGAAAACATTACTAGTACGACTGCATGCTCACATTTAGGATCCTGTCTCTCTAACATTTTTGTTCTAATTATTATCCATTTTTGTTCGAAATTGCACTTTATATAGGTGTTTGTGGAAAAATCTCACACATGACTGTGAGATCAGTCCATTAATTGAGAGTCAAGCTTTCAAATTTCAATATATACAATACGTGGGAGAAATTACAGAGCATAGTAACGTTACAAAAAGGGATTTTTTGGGATACCAATATATAAGAAGGTGAACATGGCCATGGGGCTTAGTGTATAATAATTTCCATATTTGCGTTTCTTGTAGCCGTTGGGCAGTGTGAATGACTGCTGGTGGTAGAGTTTCTAGGGATTTTCTTAGCCGTAGGACAAGTGCGATTAGAGAGAGCTCATCTTTTATTATTGCATAATACAGTCATATGTATATATATATATATATATATATATGAAAATTATACTATGTGATCTAAGTTTGTCTAGTCAATTTGACTGCTCATGTATTTTATTTTATTTTATATTTTTTTACTTAATGGTTTAGGAAGTGATTATTAGTATTTTTATTTTTTTAAAATGTTTAAATATGTTTAAAAAATATTTAAGAAAAAAAAAGTTTGCACTAGGGGCATGCACATCAAGTAGGCAAATATGGATGGCATAGTAGCACTACCCATATAAATATATATATATATATATATATATATATATATATATATATATATATTTACACACACACTAGCATTAATCAATATTAGGAATATTTATCCTTCCCTTTGGCAGTGCAATATTAGTAGAATACCTAGCGTTTGGTTCTTTTGTTTTTCAGTGCTCATGGCAAATATATTTACACACACACTACCATTAATCAATATTAGTGGTACTAAACCTTAAATCCTCGACAGATCAGTACGTAGAATGGCTTCTCGATCTCCACCTGTAAATGGAACTTTTTCATAATGCTTGTTTTTAACTTTATAATTTTTATGTTTTTTTTACACTTGGGTCTACGGGGTGACACCCCAAGAGAGCAGAGTAATTCATGACTACCACTATGTATATCATGTTCCGGGTGTTCAAGCTTTTTGAAAAAGTTTATTTTTTTAAAAGTGGATTTTGTTTTTTTATTTTCCAAATAGCTTACACAGATTTATACATTCTAAACATATATATATATATATATATATATATAAATTAGTACAATTTCTTATTGATATATATAAGATGCTATAGCATAAAGCAATATAATCGCCGATAATACGTTATTGCGTCTAATTTTCTTATATTTGACTGCAGTTTTCCAGTATGATTACAAATCCAACGACGTAATGGAAGTGAGCCGCGAGGATTTCGAGTCATGCAACGTAAGAAGTCCACTCAACTTATACACTAGCGGCAGGGACTCCATCACCATGTGGAAGCCTGGCCATTATTACTACCTTTGTTCCTTTCCGGGTCACTGCCTAGCCGGCCAGAAGGTCGACATCAGGGTCCTGATCCAACCTCCAAACCCGACTCCTTCTCCAAGCCCAAGTCCATCAAATCCACATACCTCATCAATTCCAAGCCCAAGTCCAGGTCCAAGTCCAAGTTCCCCACTACCATCTACACCAAGTTATCAGCCAACCCATCCACCCAGCCCAAGTCCCAGTACTTCCATTCCAGCCACTCCGGATGTTCAACCACCACATTTCTCTGATCTGCCGGGAGCAGAGGCGCCTGCACCATCAAAGAACACTGCCCCGACGTCGTTCCTACCATCCAAGGTCTTGCTTGGTCTTCACCTTATGATGGCTTTGGGTTTTCTTGCATATTATTAATACTAGCTATATAGTAGTAGTAGTAGTTAACTAGTTATGTTTAATTAATCAATAACCAAACGTTCTACGTACGATTTACTTAAACGAGCTTAAATTTGTTTCTTTATTAATTTACTGATCAACGGTATGATCAAAGAAGTCTTGCTGATTGTTTATATATATAGATGTTGCATGCATGCACTGAAAAATGAAAAACAATTGCACCCAGGCCAGAAATGTTTACAAAAACTTCTCCACATGTAAATTAATGTTATAAATTTAATTTTGAAAGTTTTAGTACAAATATTGGACCCACTAAAATATATACATACATAGTATTAATGTGAAATTAGGAATGTCTAGCTAGCTTTAATGGCCGCCAATTCTTGCGTATATATGTTGCATGCAGTACCCTTTTCTCTGCCCTTAATTTCCTTGGGGAGAAAAGTCTCAATATTTGAACGAGTTTTAGTGCGTTTACCAAAATCTTTCTGATCAAGGGTTCTGGCGGGTCGTTTTCTCTTTGCTAGGTAGCATGAAAAGTCTTAATTATCTCATCCTACTGTTTCTTCCTACCTCTTGATCATAAGAATTCTAGAGTGCTAACAAAAATTTGAAGACTTGCACACAAGTGATTATGCTTATGCACAGTGCCTTGGAGGCGCACATACAACTTACAAGTAAGAAATTATTTTCTTTATTTTTGGAAAGAATCACATTACGATAATCAAAATCCAGAAACTTTGATAACTTAAGCAGATTTACACTTGAATTGAAAATGAAAGAATTGATGGAAAATGAATAAAGATTTGAAAGAATTGCATGCATACAAATGCCATTGAACTTCAGATCTTTGATCTAGTTAACAAATCTGCAGTCCTTCCTGACCTCACCCTGTCTTCCTGTGAGAACATCGATGTAACCCATTTTCATCATAGCTGCAGTAAACTTGTAGGCCCAAGCTGCATCATTCCTTGCATTGTCCCTCACAATATTTTTCGTTGAAGAGCTGCTAAAAAGAGTTTGGTCAGATGTCAACAAGCCTTGGTGGTTCTTCAAATCTTTGTAGTACTTGTTATCTATCCTGTTTGGTGTGAGAACATCTAGTGGCACCGTTGGATCAAGTCCATCTCCGGAATTTGATGGTGGGGGACACTTTGCTTTTAAGCTTCTAGCAAATATGGAGTCCATCGAGGGATCTTGTGGATGTGTTGCATTGAAAGAGTATAAGCGTTTTGAGAAGGAAGAACAATGTGAGACGCCTATGGAATGTGCCCCGGAAAGTGTCACCATTTCATCCAAACTAAGGCCTTTTCTTTCAAAATTTTCTTGTAGTTCCCTGGCATTAAAGGAAGGTGCTGGGAGGTTCACGTCAGGCTCATCCTTCAAAGATACTCTGCCATCACGACGTCCTGATGGCACCGCATAATTTATACCACCCACTTTATAGGAACTGTCACGAGCAGCAAAGGCTAGAATGTCTGCACACGACACGGTTTGAGGGCATTGAGATTCAATTTCCGACTTTGCCTCGTAAATCACTTCAAAGCCTCGCAAGCTTGGATTGTTGGCTCTATTTTCTTTCTCTGCTGGATTTCCAGGTGTGGAATCTAGTAGAACGGAAGCATCACAGCCCTGAAATATTTAACGTGAATGAAATTATATAAGGGGATATTACGATCAATATGGTTTTGCTTTTAAAATATATGAGATTCAGTACTTTGGGAAAAGAAGAAACAAACATACCCTCACAAAACAGTCATGGAAATGCATTCTAATGAGGCCTGCAGCTATGCCAGGATTTCTTGACACGGCTTTGTTCACAGCATTCCTCACAATTACTTCAGCAGTAGGACAACTCGTCCTATAAAAGCCCACTTTGAGGGATGCCAACGAGACTGAGGCCATAGTAGACATAGTAAGAAAGAAAATCAAGCAAAAGTAAAGGGTTGGCATATTCACCGTGCAACCAAAGGACCTCATCTTTTCGAGAGACAATATTAAAGAGCAACAAACAAGCTGGGAATATATTGGAGCAAAGCAAGAATGTTACTGAGAGAGAGAGATGGTGAAATGAAGTGGTTGAGATATTGGATGGAAGAGTTGATACTATATATGTGTATTTATAGGCAGAGAAAAGGTGAAGATACAGATTGATGATATTGCTATGGATGGCTGTACTTTGTAAACCAGGCAAAACGTGTTATCATACAGCCGCTGCAAATCATGAAGCGGAGAAGCTTGAAACTGTCTCAGTTTGAACAATTCCATAGTGATAGAAAAGCTTGAAGCCGTCTGAAGTTTGAACACTTCCATATATAGTCATATTATTCCCTGTTCAGTAATTCCCAGGTCCCTTGGCCACCTAATTCCCTGATTTGAATTTATTCTGATCTGTTTATAACTTTATATTATCCTTAATTTTAGCCAAAGACGTATTCATCGCTTATTGTTTGACTTTATGTCCAAAAAGCCTCCTTGTCAAATTCGGATATTATTTATATTCTTGAAGATAAATTATATTTGCAAACGTAAAATGTGTAAGTTTTGAATATTTTTTTTGAAAAAAATAGGTAAATTTAAAATCTACATAAAAAAGTTATTTTTTTTAATGATAGACTCTAATTTTAGTTTTTAAAGAAAGTGCACGATAGACTTGTACACTCTAATATTGTATTTAACATTAGCTTTTCTTGAAATTCAAAAATTAATATTTGGAATATTTTTATTTAAAATTCAAGTACTCTTGTAATTAAACCAAAACTTATTATATATATACACACTAGGGAACGGTCTTGGGTGCATTAGCCCCAGGGTCCACCTGACATAATAATTTAAATAAAAAATGAAAAAGTCAGTAGCTTATTTGTCTAGGAAAATAAAATACAAGATTAAAAATAAAAATTAAATTTCAATAAAGTATGAGTATTGGTTTGCATCCATATTGGATTATCTATTTACTTTCTATATAATAATAAAATATTATTAATTTAATATTAAGAGCCTTTTATAAAACATAATCCTTCATTAAATTCTACATAGGAGCTACATGTCAAATGGTCAAGGGTCTTAAAAACCTTTTGATAAAACATGATCTTTCATTAAATTCTATAAGAGAGCTACACGTCAAATAGTCAAAGATTTTAAGAGTCTTTTAGTAAAATAAAACTTAATAAACTTAACAGAAAAATAAAAAAAAATTATTATTCACAGTTAAATAATCGCTTATTATAATAGAATATATATATATATATATATATATATAAATGCATGACCATCAGCTGCTGCAAAGCAGAGAAAATGGAAGTAGTCTAAACTAAAGTTTGAAAGGTATTGGTTTTTTTCTTGACTTTCAAAGGGGTTAAATGGAATTACACGATGGTAATAATATATTATATTAATGCTGAATAGTCATCGTATACCACATTCTCAATAATCAATAAATATGCTCAGTACATAATAAATAAACGTAATAATTACCAATATAACGAAAAAAAATGTTAGATGCCCGGGGGGTTTGTGAACAAGCTGACACGTGTCACGAATCCATGCATCGTACGTACAGTACCTATTTATTGGCCAACCGATGCAAAACAAGAGGACGTAATTACATGTTGCACCCAAAAAAACTATCAAACATGTAGGTAATTGCTGGAGGGCCCTATGCTCGCAATCATTTGTTACTTCCCAATTTTTTTTTACAAAAATTTTATTTACACTCATTTTTACGTATTCATTATACACTCTATTAATATGATTGATTGTATCACTTTTTTAATATAAAATAACTATTTTGATCAATCACATCAGTAAAATACGTAAAAAATATACAAAATAATTATATATCGCAAAGCTCAATTAATAGTAATTATTAAACTAGAAACTTATGCCCCAACTTACTTTGCCACATTGCTTTTTTTTAGCTCAATGATGATCAGATATTAAACAAGGGTATAAATGATCAAACTTCAATGGTTAATTCACTACAACATATTTTCGCTTTTGTATCCGTCACAAAACATAAGCAAACCATTACATAAAGTTTTTTTTTAAGGTTTACTGTTCAACTGTTACAAAAGAAATTTGTGACAATTAGAAGTCTTCCGTGTGATGTAACGTTTGAACGTGATATTTTTTGTGACAATTAAAATCTGTCACTGAAAGTAATATTTGCACATAGAAATTTGACATTGGTTGTTTTTGTTTCACACGAATGATATTTACGTTTAAACGTAACAACGTTCAAACGTTGACTCGGAAACGTTTGAATGTAACATTTAGATGTTAAAAGAGAAAAGTTTGAACTTAAAATTTTTAGGGTTCAGATGTTAGTTTGTCGTTCGCACGTATCTATTCTAATCATTCGAAAGTTTAGATTGTTTGTGCATTGAAACATGCGAACGTAGTGTCTTACATTCGAACGTTTTGTTGGAATTCGCTGGTATTTTATTCGAACTTGAAGCCATGTTCAAATGTTTGTTCTTTACATGTGAACGTTATGATCAGAAAGAGTAATTTCATAAAATTAAAAAGCATACAAATTATTTCATATTACACCATAAATATGACAACTAATAATGTCTTATAGAGTTGTAAAAATAGATAATAAAAGTTTCTAATAATGATAATGATAATGATATATTAATCATTTATTCTTCTTTCCTCGTCCATCGCGATCCTGTTGAAGTGACATAACACGCTCCATCTGGACTGTCATCTCCTTCTATATTTGGTCTTGGACTTCAATGTGTATTCTCTCATCACAGTCTCTTTATTGCTTCTACAAATGCGTCTCTAAATCAGACTGTTGCAATAAGAGAGACTCCAACTCCTACTGTCACAACTTCATCTACTCAGTTTCTTGGCATGCTGCATCTAAATCTTTAATAAGATTGTTAACTTCCAAAATCGAGGTCTAGGAGGATGAACTGACACGCTTGAAAGAACATCTCAAACCTCTTACCAAACCAGATTTGGTCCCTGAGCACTTGCGTGAATATGTCTTTGTCACTAGCAGAGGATTCCTCAGAGGCTGATTAGATCTCAATCATTTTATCCTACAATTACAACAAAAACACACAATAAGTAACATATTAAAATAAACGAGGAATCAAACATAATACTAATTCACATGTTGCATAATTTATTCACAGAAAATAACCTCATTTACATAATTATCTTTAGTGACAGAATCAACCCACTCCCTGTGCTCATCAGTGTGAGTATCAGCATAAATATGAATGAGGGAGAAATTTTTAGGATCATCACGTTTCTAACAAAACCACATTACTAATTTTTAAAAATAATGTTAGTGCCTAAATAAAAGAATATGATAACAATGCGTGAGAATTAATAAGTTATTAATTACCATTTTATCAGCAAAACGTTGGAATGACGTTGAGCCGGCACGATGGTGGATTGTCAAAATCGATCTATTTTGTACATTATTAGATCAACTTAAGTGTTGTAGAAGAAATTAACAATGTTAAATATAATATATGAAACCAATATAGATGTAAATAACTTATAAGAAATAAATATAGAATACCTGATAATCTGGACTGGCGAAAAGATCACAACACTTCCTCCAATCGTCCAACTTCATTTTTTGAAAAGGGAACTGAACAACCTCTTTCAACATCTCGAATTTCTTGAAATGGTCATATCATCGTCCCTTATAACACCGAAATAATGTAACCATCAACTCGTTCACAATTTGCACATTCTCACTACAACCAAAATTGAAGTTGAATTTATCCTAAGAAATGAATTGCATCAAAAATATGAAATCAAAACATCTCTAAAAAAATTTAAGTTCGTATATAAACTCACTAGTACACAATTACGAATGTGATCATTCACCTCATTCGGAACATGTCTCCATGATCGCACATAAAATGAGACATAAGCTAGGACTAGTGTACCGACATAGGAGGAAAGTGATGTTGCACTATCATCCTCTCCTTCAGTAAAGTTATCAATAATGTTGACCTTGATGTTTTCGTGCCTTCTATTTCTTTCCAGAGCAAGGCCACGTGTTAAGCCACGTTCACGACGTGGCAAGGCATCAGCTAATATTTTTAAAATTATTCAATACAGTCCCTAAAATATTGAAATATAATTAATTATCAACAAAATTTCCTTACTGGTAAGTGTCGACTAGATGTTTCTCTTGTGTATTAACTTGTTCAAGAGCGGAGTCCTCATTTGGGGAGTCGTGAATGGGTTCAGGACTTAGGGGAGGAGACACATTTCTTCGTTGTCGTTTTGGTGGCATCCTTGAAAATGATTAATATTTTAAAAAAAAATAGTGTAGAAAAATTTATAAAAAATATATTAGTACATAGTGTTACTAGTATAGCATATATTACTAGTTTATAATATGTTAGTACATAACATTAGTTGTTAATTACACTTTAATAATATATTAACAACACTAGATTAGTATATATAGTAATACTATACTAATGCACTATGTACTAGTATAACATATATACTAGTACATAGTGTTATTAGTATAGCATATATTATTAGCTTATAATATGTTAGTCCATAACATTAGTTATTAATTACACTTTATTAATATATTAACAACACTAGACTAGTATATATACTAGTACATATTGTATAAGTATAGTGTACATAGTGTATTCATATAGTATATTATAAGATATACTAGTATAGTATATTTTCATATATCACACATAGTATAGTAATAATATTATTGATGGATAATCACATATTCACATTATATAACAGCTATATTATCAATAATATTATTATTAGATTATATAATATATAACAACTTTTCTGATCAAGGGTTCTGGCGGGTCGTTTAAGCTTTTCTAGGTAGCATGAAAGTCTTAATTATCTCATCCTACTGCTTCTTCCTAGCTACCTCTTGATCATAAGAATTCTAGAGTGCAAACAAAAATTTGAAGACTTGATCACAAGTGATTATGCTTATGCAGAGTGCCTTGGAGCATATATACAACTTACAAGTAAGAAATTATTTTGTTTATTTTTGGAAAGAATCACATTACGATAATCAAAATCCAGAAACTTTTATAAGTTAAGCAGATTTACACTTGAATTGAAAATGAAAGAATTGATGGGAAATGAATAAAGAATTGAAAGAATTGCATACATGCATACAGATGCCATGCATTGATCCTTCAGATCTTTGATCTAGTTAACAAATCTACAGTCCTTCCTGACCTCACCCTGTCTTCCTGTGAGAACATCGATGTAACCCATTTTCATCATAGCTGCAGCAAACTTGTAGGCCCAAGCTGCATCATTCCTTGCATTGTTCCTCACAATATTTTTCGTTGAAGAGCTGCTAAAAAGAGTTTGGTCAGATGTCAACAAGCCTCGGTGGTTCTTCAAATCTGTGTAGTACTTGTTATCTAGCCTGTTTGGTGTGAGAACATCTAGTGGCACCGTTGGATCACGTCCATCTCCGGAATTTGATGGTGGGGGACACTTTGCTTTTAAGCTTCTAGCAAATATGGAGTCCATCGAAGGATCTTGTGGATGTGTTGCATTGAAAGAGTATAAGCGTTTTGAGAAGGAAGAACAATGTGAGACCCCTATAGAATGTGCCCCGGAAAGTGTCACCATTTCATCCAAACTAAGGCCTTTTCTTTCAAAATTTTCTTGTAGTTCCTTGGCATTGAAGGAAGGTGATGGGAGGTTCACGTCAGGCTCATCCTTCAAAGATACTCTGCCATCACGACGTCCTGATGGCACCGCATAATTTATACCACCCACTTTATAGGAACTGTCACGAGCAGCAAAGGCTAGAATGTCTGCACACGACACGGTTTGAGGGCATTGAGATTCAATTTCCGACTTTGCCTCGTAAATCACTTCAAAGCCTCGCAAGCTTGGATTGTTGGCTCTATTTTCTTTCTCTGCTGGATTTCCAGGTGTGGAATCTAGTAGAACGGAAGCATCACAGCCCTGAAATATTTAACGTGAATGAAATTATATAAGGGGATATTACGATCAATATGGTTTTGCTTTTAAAATATATGAGATTCAGTACTTTGGGAAAAGAAGAAACAAACATACCCTAACAAAACAGTCATGGAAATGCATTCTAATGAGGCCTGCAGCTATGCCAGGATTTCTTGACACGGCTTTGTTCACAGCATTCCTCACAATTACTTCAGCAGTAGGACAACTCGTCCTATAAAAGCCCACTTTGAGCGATGCCAACGAAACTGAGGCCATAGTAGACATAGTAAGAAAGAAAATCAAGCAAAAGTATAGGGCTGGCATATTCACCGTGCAACCAAAGGACCTCATCTTTTCGAGAGACAATATTAAAGAGCAACAAACAAGCTGGGAATATATTGGAACAAAGCAAGAATGTTACTGAGAGATAGACTAGAGAGATAGATGGTGAAATGAAGTGGTTGAGATATTGGATGGAAGAGTTGATACTATGTGTATTTATAGGCAGAGAGATGGTGAAAATGGAGATTGATGATATTGCTATGGCCGGGCGGCTGTAGTACTTTGTAAACCAGGCAAAACGCGTTATCATACAGCCGCTGCAAATAATGAAGCTGAGAAGCTTGAAGCTGTCTCAGTTTGAACAATTCCATAGTGATAGAGAAGCTTGAAGCCGTCCGAAGTTTGAACACTTCCATAGTGATAGAGAAGCTTGAAGCCGTCTGAAGTCTGAACACTTCCATAGTGATAGAGAAGCTTGAAGCCGTCTGAAGCTTGAAGCCGTCTGAAGTTTGAACACTTCCATAGTGATAGAGAAGCTTGAAGCCGTCCGAAGTTTGAACACTTCCATATATAGTCATATATTATTCCCTGATCAGTAATTCCCAGGTCCTTGGCCACCTAATTCCCTGATTTGAATTAATTCTGATCTGTTTATAACTTTATATTCTCCTTTTAGAAAAGACGTAGTCATCGCTTATTGTTTGACTTTCAAATATGTCCAAAAAGCCTCCTTGTAAAATTCTGATATTATTTATATTATCGAAGAGAAATATATTCGGGATTGTAAAATATGTAAGTTTCGAGTTTTTTTTTTTAAATAAATAAATAAATTTAAAACTCACATAAAAAAATTATTTTTAAAAATTATTTTTTTAATGATAAATTATAATTTTTTTTTAAAAATGTGTGAGATTTGCACACTTTAATATTGTATTTAATATTAATTTTTCTTGAAATTCAAAAATAATAAGTGAAATATTTTTATTTAAAATTCAAGTACTCTTGTAATTAAACCAAAACTTAATTTATATATATATATATATATATATATATATATATATATATATATATACACACATGATCATCAGCTACTGCAAGGTTATCCAGAGATAATTTTATATAAAAGTTAGAAGTTAAATAAAATATTTTTAGAATATTATTTTTTAATATTATTATTATTTTAAGATTTAAAAAAATTAAATTTTTTATTTTATTTTATATGAGAATTTAAAAAAATTATAATTATGAGATAAGATAAAATGAAACCAAACCGTTTCTATATCTTTCTATATCCAAATGGGACCTAATTACTAATTATTAAATTAGAAACTTATAACCCAAGTACTTACTTTGCCACATTGTTTTTTTCTTTTTTTTTTTTTTTCTTTTTTTTTGAGGTCAATGATGATCAGATATTAAACAAGGGTATAAATGATCAAACTTCAATAGTTAAGAAGGTCAATTAGTGTCAATTTTAATAGATTAGAACTGCAAATAAAGAAAATGGCAATAACAGCTTGCGATTGCAAAATATATTTTTTTATATAATCACTCCTTGCAAACAGGGGCCGAAACAAACATCGCATGTCTTACTCGTATATATAAAGATATATATATCACTCTACTTGTTAGATCAACCGAATTTTCTTTAAGATTATTGGGTTTTAAACTTCAAAAGAATTAATTTACCCTTGCATAACATTGAAGTATGAATGTGGAGTAGAAAAAGCATACAGGAAAGAAAAGCCCCAAATAATTTAGTTAACAACCCTACAGTTCTTCCTGATCTCACCCTGGCTTCCTGTGAGAACATCAATAGAACCCATTTTTAGCATGGCTGCAGCAAACTTGTAAGCCCATGCTGCACCATGCCTTGCATTGTTCTTCACAATACCCGCAGTGGAAGTGCTGCTCAGAAGAGTTTGATCGGACGTCAATATGCCCCGGCGGTTCTTCAAGTCTGTGTAGTATTTATTATCAAGCCTGTTTGGCGTAAGAACATCGAGTGGCACCGTTGGATCATTGACATTTGGAGCATTTTGAGGTGGTGGGGGACACTTTCTTTTCAGATTTCCAGCAAGTATAGGGTCCATTGAAGGGTCTTGTGGATGTGTTGCATTGAAAGAGTATAAACGAGTTGAGAAGGAAAAACAGTGAGACACGCCTATAGAATGTGCCCCAGAAAGTGTCACCATTTCATCAAGACTCAGGCCTTTTCTTGCAAAATTTTCTTGGAGTTGCATGGCATTGAAGGAAGGTCGCGGCAGGTTTTGGGAAGGCTCGTCGCTAAGTGATACCCTGCCATCGCGTCGTCCTGATGGCACTTTATAACTTATGCCTCCAACTTTGTAGGCGCTGTCACGGGCAGCAAATGCTAGAACGTCTGCGCATGAGACAGTTTGTGGACATTGAGCTTCAAGTTCAGCCTTTGCTTCATCGATCACTTCGAAGCCTCTTAAGCTTGCATTGTTGGCTGGATTTTCCTTCTCTGATGGATTCCCAGGGGTTGAATCAAGTAGGACGGAGCCGTCACAACCCTGCAATTATTGATAGGTGAGTGAATATGATTAACATGAGTACTTAAGACATCTATTGCCATAAATTCCTTTTGCAAATGCTGTTTGACTCAATCTTTCTCTTGGAGATGAATTTGCTAAACGTGCAACGTGCATACGAAGTTTAACACCACAGAAAAAAGAACCTAATTTAATGGGTTGCAAAGAGCATACCCTGACGAAACAGTCGTGAAAATGCATTCTGATGAGGCCAGCAGCTATGCCAGGGTTCTGTGACACGGCTTTGTTTACAGCTTTTCTCACAATTGACTCTGCAGAATAACAAGTTGAATGATAGAAACCCACTTTGAGCGATGCCAATGATACTGAGACCATAGTACACATGGTTAGAAAGAAAACCATGAAAATCTTGATGGTTGCCATATTTACTTTGCAACCCAGAAGCCTCGTTATTGTAATGATCAGAGAATGAAGGAATCACAGAACTGTGAAAGAGAATGGAGTAAAATATGAGCAGCAAGAATAATGACAAGGGATTGGTGGAGATGGAGGGCATGGTTGAGCCATTTATAGAGAAAAAGGAGAAGTACAGCTTGAGGCTGGCGGTTTTACTTTGTAAATCAAAGCGCGTATTGCGAAGCTAGCAGAGAAGCTTGAAGCTGTCCAAGTTTGAGCAGTTCAAAGCTAGGTAAGAGGAAACCTTCTTCACTGGCTCACTCTCCCACGTACAGTTTCTTGTTATATATATATATATATATATATGTATGTATATATATTTATATATGTATATATGTATGTATATAGATATATATATGTATATATGTATGTATATAGATATATATATGCTTGATCTTCTATATATTATTGTATATATAAGCTATTCATTCTGAGTGGGTGGTATTGCATATCTTCTTTGACTTGCAAAATATGTAAACTGACAACGAGGATGGATAACGTTCAGGATGAAAATTCTAAAATACGCAACAATATTATACAGCGTTAAGTGTTAAATTTGGGGCAATTTCTTAATGATGCATGCACTAGCTTTTCCTCTCCCCTTACCCCAGGGCCGTGAGAAATATTTGAAGTCTTCTCAAAAAATTATTTCTGTCAATTTATCAATCAGGTTTTTACTCATGTTCGAGTCGGTCGAGGCCTCTAACAGAAATTTAATTGGTTTTATATCTATCTTATTAGTCTTCAGTATTTTTATCTCCATTTTTCAGCTAGATAGGGTTCTTGCTGTATGTGTCTTATGAGTCTATGACGTTTAAAAACCAGATATATTAATAAAAGTTTGGTGAGACACAGGGCGGCTCTTCCAATAGACGCAATTGCCTAAAGCACCTAATGGAAGAAGCCCCTGAAAGAAAAATATAAAATAGAAATTTTTAAAAAATATATATATACACAATAAAAAAATTTTAATAATTAACTCAATGAGAATGAAAATATAAATAAGATCAAATACATATTATATCAATATTAGTTTTTAAAAGTATAACATATAATAATTATTTTATATATTCTCCTTGTAAGAATACACTTCTTTTTTCTAATTATTAGTTTAATATATAATTAATGTGAAAATTATAAATAAAAAAATTTAATTTTTCATTGTTCATAAAAAGTTTTTGTATAATCCTTTGAAGAGGCAAGGGCCCACTTTTATCAAATGTGTAAGTTGTTTATAGAACTTTATTGACAATAATGATTATAATTGTGTCTAAAAGTCTAAAGTACTTGTAAAACTAGATTTGATAAAATTCTCTCTAGATCAAAAATTTCCTAATAAAGATTAAGTCAGTTTTTAATTGAAAATGTGGTATAAAATCTTAATCAATAATTTTAATTTACAAAATGATAGGAATTATTTTTAAATAAAAATATAATATAAAAATAAAATTAATTTTAGATAATTTTACCTAAAAAAAAAAACCAAACTCAAAATTTTAGCCTTAGGCCCCAGAATGTATTGAGCCGGCGCCATTATATATGTATGGAAAATACTATATTTATATATATTTATATAAATATATTTATATATATATATATATATATATATATATTTATATGAAATGAATGATCACTTGTAAGCAAAGTAATTTACAAAGGATCGAGGTAACATCCACTCTTGCCAGTACTGCCTGGGAACAACCAGGAAACCGCGTGACATATGGATGGATATTGGAAAGTTAGGCCGTCTTCCCATGATGACTTGGTAGCATTTCTGCATTGGAACCCATTGAAAATTACCATTTCAATTTACTTAAAAAGTCACCCGTCTGGTGAAGATCATATGCCTTGCAGAAGACAGCTTTAATTGCATGCATGGCCAAATTAAGGGCATGTATATATAATGACCAAATCGTATCAAACTTGAAGCTGTCTTTGATTGAACAGTTCCAGAAGTTGGCCTCCCTCCCTTCCTCCATAAATGAATCAATCTGTTAGATAGTCCGCTCATAGTCGTTCGGTTAAACTCGAATCGAATTTCACTCATGAAAAAAAAAAAAAAAAACTCGCTCATGAAAACAGATACCCACTCAATTAGTAAATGACACATATCCATCTAAAATGAACTCATCTCAGCTAAGGCTCATTAAGGCCCGCTCATTTTTGCCCAAGTCTACTTGTTAGCTTGACTCGGTTAAAATTTATTCATATATTGTTAAATATATACATACACCTATGTGTCTATGTGTGTGCGTGTGTGTGTGTGTATATATATATATATATATGTATTAGCTAATAATAAAAGCATAGCACTTTTTTAATTAAATATATGATATGTAACCTAATTATTTATGCCTAGTCACTTATGCCCATATATTGAATATGTTTCATAGCTATATTTTATAATTGTACAATAGTTAATAGTCGATAAGATTTGATAATTTCATATACTAATATGTGGGAACTATATATAAAATATATATATGTAATCATATTATATGTATGTATTAATAATTTATGTAGGCGTATAATATATTATTATTATTGATAAATATCAACTAGTTACATTTTAATTATTTATAAATTTTTAAAATTTAATAATTTAAAAGAGGTTCAACTTATTAGTTATACAAATTTAATATTAGATTTTTTATTTTTTAGTTATTTAATTTTTTAATTATTAAATCTTATTAAATAAATAAACAACTCAAGCCTAACTCGAGATCGAGTACTTAGGAGTTTAGCTTACCGAACTTGAACACAGATTAAATAAACATTTTCTTTTAAGACATGTTTTTTGGGGCCTCAAATAATCAAATTACCATCACTTGTATTATTGTACGTTTTCATTGACTTCAGTTGAGGGAAGGCAATCGATTGGATCTTTCTTTGCACACTGGGATTTTCGATAAGGGTCAAAACAACAATGTCATGCTAACTCGAAGTTAAGATCAGAAGAGATAAGAAAAAGCAAAACAAGACAAAAACTATTGTTTTTAGAGTTTACAACAATCCGATCCACTCTATCTCTTGCCACCCCCATGCTGTTCATTCATCACATCGCCCCCCCCCCCCCCCCCCCGCGGGGAACCAAATTATTTTGCAACTCACGCTGACGTATGAGCAAAAATAATTGTCAAACTATCAATTGCCTGTTTGCAGATTCCGGTCATAGTTGACTCTGGCCCGAAAACCTACGTGAAAAAAAAAAAAAAACAATACAGTTCATCCACCAAGAACTAGGCCTGCAACCCGACCAAACCGTGATGCATTTAGGCTCGATCCGACCCGACCCGATTTCCAGTCGGACCATGACCAATCCGATCCGACTTGAATCGGGTCAACCCGTTATAATAGCTACTGATTAAAAAGCCTCAGTCTGACTGCATGCATGCCAACTTTATCGAAAACAGAGTTTATATCAAATAAAGCTTGACAAGATCTAGATCTCTCTCCCTTAAAATTACTTTAACGCCTCTTAATAATCCTTGAGTGCCAATTGAGAAAAAAAAAAAAAAATCCCTTCATCACCACAACTTCTAACTACTCTACATGCAACTGAGAGCTCTAATAATCTTCATTATTGTTCAACAAAAGTCATTCAATCCTGCCACATCTCCGTAAGGTTCCATCTCAATCGTCCCGAGGCCCGAGAGGCTGACTTTTCCCTACAACACTCCACTTTTCTATGTCTCTTCCTCGCAGCCATTTTCCGCGCAAGATAGAAACAATTAAACAAAGATTGAGAGAGGGGAGAAAGAGACCTTTTTTGTTTTGAGAGAGAGAGAGAGATCGAGAGAGATAAAAACCAGTGCTGCTTCTACTAGTTTGAGCCTGCACCAAAAATGGGTTCCACTGCATTTCTATTCTATGTTAATTTCATCTTTTTGTTAACGAGCCCAACATGGGTCTGTGCAAATCTAGAGCTTAGAGCGCTCATGGACATTAAGGCAGATTTGGACCCACGGAGCCAGAACCTATCTTCATGGACCATCGATGGTAACCCATGTGACTGTTCCTTCGAAGGTGTTGCCTACAATGAGAGAGGTCAATTGCCAAACATTTCGTTTCTGGGAAAGGGGCTCTCAGGCAAGATCTCTCTGGCCATTGCTGGGCTCAGGCACTTAATCATGAACAAACGTAGAGAAGCGATGATGAATAGAGAAGACGGCGATGACGATGATCAGAGAGAGAAATGGGGAGTGATAGCAACAACGGGGTGAGATTTGGAGAGGGCCAGAGGGTTGGCGGTTAGGGATTGAAATCCCTTGAGCTGTTAAAACATGTAGTCGGATCGATTTTAGTTTTAGCGGGTTCGATCCGCAAGCTAGTCGAAACCGCATTTTTTCGGTCAGGTCGGATCGGATCACACAGACGGATCGGATCATCAACTTTTCTGCACCGCCCTACCAAGAACCATAAAGGTTTTCCCTATTTCAATCCTTGAAACTAGGAGAGGGGGGTGATAAATCCGGGCAAAATTGATCTGAAATTATCTACAGTATCACTGCAACTTTTGATTTCTTACGCATGGTTTCCATAAAAAGTAATTCTACGAACAACTGTAAAGTATGTAAACGCCGCGTAATCGTTTTGAAAAAAAAAATGAGGTCTATTATTAAAAAATTAATTTTTTTCACATAGATCTCATATTTTATTTACTTTTTTCAAAATGATTACACAATAATTACATAATTCACAGTTGCAAATATCTTTTCTCTTCTATAAAATAGTCATTGACTCGTTGCATACCTCAATGGCTATGCCAAGTTCCTCTCCCAAAGTGCGCATCTTTGCCAAACCAGTCTGATAGTTTGGACCACCTCTTCGAACATAGATGTTCATTCTTGCTGCTTTTAATTTGGATTCCTGTCACATTGAGACACAGAATAGAGAATTAATTGGTGAGAAAACAACATCAAGCGTTTTGTATAAATTCAACTAGAACACCTTTTCTTTAAGAGCTCGAATTATGCCATTGAAAGTAGCAGCAACATCAGTGAAGTTAGCAATACCCCCTCCAAAAAGAAGGGCTCTCTTACGACCATCGGGGTCTGCAGTAGCACACTGCAAGACCATTAAGAATACATCGATTCAGAACAAATGAAGACTTGAAGAGCAGTTGAAGTTCTGAAATAAACAAAAATATTTTCTTACGTCAATAACAACTCTGGCATATTGCAACACCTCTTCCTCATTTGGGGCTCCACTATATTCTGCACAGTTAATTACCAAGCTCCTGTGCATATCCCAAATCTCCAACCTAGTTGAACACGAGGAAAAAGTAAGTCACAGAAGAAGCAAGCATCCCGCAGTCCTTGGTAAAGGGTGCCGCATAACTAAAACTTTCAGCAAAGATGTGGTTATGATGTGATTCATGAGAATGGCAGATGCACTATGTTTTTTTTTTTTTTTTAAAAGTATGTGAGACTTGAACATTCTAATATTGTATTTAATATTAGTTCTTCTTGAAATTCAAAATTAATATGTGGAATATTTTTATTTAAAATTCAAGTACTCTTGTAATTAAACCAAAACTTATTTTTTGTATATATATATATATATATATATATGCATGATCATCAGCTGCTGCAAAGCAGAGAAAATAGAAGCAGTCTAAACTAAAGTTTGAAAGGTATTGGTTTTTTTCTTGACTTTCAAAGGGGTTAAATGAAATTACACGATGGTAATAATATATTATATTAATGCTGAATAGTCATCGTATACCACATTCTCAATAATCAATAAATATGTTCGGTACATAATAAATAAACGTAATAATTACCAATACAACAAAAATGGTAGATGTCTGTGGGGTTTGTGAACAAGTTGACACGTGTCACGAATCCATGCATCGTACGTACAGTACCTTTTTCTTGGCCGATCGATGCAAAACAAGAGGACGTAATTACATGTTGCACCCAAATTAAAAAACTATCAACATGAAGGTGATTACTGGAGGGCCCTATGCTTGCAATCGTTTGTTTCTACTCACTTTTTTTTTAATATCATGTAGTAACAATATTGAAGCTTTTTTTTTAAACCCCCAATTTAATTTACAGCACGCACTAAGGCCATTTGGATCATTTGGATAGTGAGATAAAATGAAATGATTTTATACGAAAGTTATAAGTTGAATAAAATATTATTAAAATATTATTTTTTAATATTATTATTATTTTAAAGATTTTAAAAAAATTAAATTATTTATTATATTTTATATGAGAATTTGAATAAATTACAATGATGAGATAAGATAAAATGAAACTGTTTCTGTATGGCACCTAATTACTAATTATTAAACTGGAAACTTATAACCCAACTTACTTTGCCACATTTTTTTTTCTTTTTTTTGAGCTCAATGATGATCAGATATTAAACAAGGGTATAAATGATCTAACTTCAATAGTTAAGAAGGTCAATTAGTGTCAATTTTAATAGATTAGAACTGCAAATAAAGAAAAAGAAAATAACTTGTTTTTTTATATAATCACTCCTTGCAAACGGGGGCCGAAACAAACATCATGTCTTACTCGTATATATAAAGATATATATCACTCTACTTTTTAGATCAACCGAATTTTCTTTAAGATTATTGGGTTTTAAACTTCAAAAGAATTAATTTACACTTGCATAACATTGAAGGATGAATGTGGAGTACAAAGCATACAGGAAAGAAAAGCCCCAAATAATTTAGTTAACAACCCTACAGTTCTTCCTGATCTCACCCTGGCTTCCTGTGAGAACATCAATAGAACCCATTTTTACCATGGCTGCAGCAAACATGTAAGCCCATGCTGCACCATGCCTTGCATTATTCTTCACAATACCCGCAGTGGAAGTGCTGCTCAGAAGAGTTTGATCGGACGTCAATATGCCCCGGCGGTTCTTCAAGTCTGTGTAGTATTTATTATCAAGCCTGCTTGGTGTAAGAACATCGAGTGGCACCGTTGGATCATTGACATTTGGAGCATTTTGAGGTGGTGGGGGACACTTTCTTTTCAGATTTCTAGCAAATATGGGGTCCATTGAAGGGTCTTGTGGATGTGTTGCATTGAAAGAGTATAAACGAGTTGAGAAGGAAGAACAGTGAGACACGCCTATAGAATGTGCCCCAGAAAGTGTCACCATTTCATCAAGACTCAGGCCTTTTCTTGCAAAGTTTTCTTGGAGTTGCATGGCATTGAAGGAAGGTTGCGGCAGGTTTTGGGAAGGCTCGTCCCTAAGTGATACCCTGCCATCGCGTCGTCCTGATGGCACTTTATAACTTATGCCTCCAACTTTGTAGGCGCTGTCACGGGCAGCAAATGCTAGAACGTCTGCGCATGAGACAGTTTGTGGGCATTGAGCTTCAAGTTCAGCCTTTGCTTCATCGATCACTTCGAAGCCTCTTAAGCTTGGATTGTTGGCTGGATGTTCCTTCTCTGATGGATTCCCAGGGGTTGAATCAAGTAGGATGGAGCCGTCACAACCCTGTAATAATTGATAGGCGAATGAATATGATTAACATGAGTACTAAAGACATGATCTATTGCCATAAATTCCTTCTACAAATGCTGTTTGACTCAATTTTTCTCTTGGAGATGAATTTGCGAAACGTGCAACGTGCATACGAAGTTTAACACCACAGAAAAAAGAACCTAATTTAATGGGTTGCAAAGAGCATACCCTGACAAAACAGTCGTGAAAATGCATTCTGATGAGGCCAGCAGCTATGCCAGGGTTCTGTGACACGGCTTTGTTTACAGCTTTTCTCACAATTGACTCTGCAGAATAACAAGTTGAATGATAGAAACCCACTTTGAGCGATGCCAATGATACTGAGACCATAGTACACATGATGGTTAGAAAGAAAACCATGAAAATCTTGGTGGTTGCCATATTTACTTTGCAACCCAGAAGCCTCGTTATTGAAATGATCAGAGAATGAAGGAGCCACAGAACTGTGAAAGAGAATGGAGTAAACTATGAGCAGCAAGAATAATGATAAGGGAATGATGGAGGTGGATGGAATGGTTGAGCCATTTATAGAGAATTACAGCTTGAAGCTGGCGGTTTTACTTTGTAAACCAAAGCGTGTATTGCATATCAGAGAAGCTTGAAGCTGTCCAAGTTTGAGCAGTTCAAAGCTAGGTGAGAGGAAACCTTCTTCACTGGCTCACTCTCCCACGTACAGTTTCTTATTTTTTATATATATATATATATATAGAAATGCTTGATCTTCTATATAGTATTGTATATATCAGCTATTCATTCTGAGTGGGTGGTATTGCAAATCTTCTTTGACTTGCAAAGTATGTTAACTGACAACGAGTATGGATAACATTCAGGAAGAAATTTCTAAAATACGCAACAATATTATACAGTGTTAAGGGTTAAATTTGGGGCAATTTTTTAATGAAAACGCTAGGGCTCCCGCTGGGCTGTAGCTAGAGCTGTATTTTTATGTGTTTTTTTTTTAAGTTTTTTTTTTATATAGATTTTTTTAATAATTTTAAATATTTTAAAAAAATAAAAAAATCATAATATTAGTAAAAATTACTTTTTTAATTACGAAGTAAAATAAAAAATCATAAAAATAATTTTTTATTTTACTTTGTGATTAAGAAAGTATTTTTTAATATTTTTTTTTTACTTTTTGATAAAGAAAGTATTTTTTAATAATATTCTATATTTATTCTATTTTTTTCAAATATTTAAAAGTGTTAAAAAATCTATATAAAAAATAACTTAAAAAAACACATGAAAAAACACTCCTACATCCCAGCGGGGCTGTAGCATGACCATTTTTTAATGGTGCATGCACTAGCTTTTCCTCTCCCCTATCCCCAGGGCCGTGAGAAATATTTGAAGTCTTTTCAAAAAATTATTTCTGTCAATTTATCAGGTTTTTACTCGTGTTCGACTAGTCTGTCGAGGCCTCTAACAGAAATTAAATTGGTTTTATATCTTTCTTATAATTTTGCAACACGCGAGTTCAGTGAGTAATTCAGTATTTTTATCTCCATTTTTCAGCTAGATGGGGTTCTTGTATGTGTCTTATGACGTTTAAACCAGATATATTAATGAAAGTTTGGTGAGACATGGTACGTAGGACGGCCATTATATATAAATATATATATATATATATATATATATGAAATGAATGACTTGTAAGCAAAGTAATTTACAAAGGATCGAGGTAACATCCACTCTTGCCAGTACTGCCTGGGAACAACCAGGAAACCGCGTGACATATGGATGGATGGAAAGTTAGGCCGTCTTCCCATGACTTGGTAGCATTTCTGCATTGGAACCCACTGAAAATTACCATTTCAATTTACTTAAAAAGTCACCCCTCTGGTGAAGATCATATGCCTTGCAGAAGACAGCTTTAATTGCATGGCAGGCCAAAGGGCATGTATATGTAATGACCAAATCGTATCAAACTTGAAGCTGTCTTTGTTCGAACAGTTCCAGAAGTTGGCCTCCCTCCCTTCCCCTGGGGTAATAAATGAATCAGTTTGTTCGATAGTCCACTCAATACTCGCTCAATTAAACTTGACTCCAAAAAAAAAAATCGCTCGTGAAAGAAGATATCCATTCAATTAGTAAATGACATATATCTGACTAAAATCGACTCGACTCAGTTAAGGCTCATTAAGGCCCGCTTATTTATAACTGAGTCGACTCTTTAGCTTAACTCAATTAAAATTCATTCATATATTGTTAAATATATATACATACACATGAACTATGTGTGTGTATATATAAATATATATATATATATATATATTAACTAATAATATAAGCATAGCACTTTTATAATTAAATATATGATATGTGACCTAATTACTTATACCTAGTCACTTATTCTTATAAATTGAATATGTTTTATAGCTATATATATTTTATAATTGTACAATAGTTAGTCGATAAGATTTGATAATTCCATATACTAGTACGTGAGAACCATATATAAAATAGATATATGATATCATATTTTGTGTACGTATTAATAATTCATGTAGGCATATAATATATTGTTATTATTGATAAATATCAACTAGTTACATATTAATTATTTATAAATTTTTAAAATCTTATAATTCAATAGAGGTTCTACTTGTTAGTTGGACAAATTCAATATTAGATTTTTTATTTTTATTTATCTAATTTATTAATTATTAAATAAATAAATACATAAACAACTCGAGTCTAACTCGAGATCGTATTAGGATTTAACTTACCAAACCGAATTCAAACAAAAATTAAATAAAAATCTTATATTTTGTTTTTTTTTTTTTTTAGGGCTCACCGATGGCAAAATCTGGAAAAACTGGATTATGCCATTTGAGAAAGGTGAGTACACTGTACATATTCTAGATTTCAGACTTTCAAAGGTTTTAAATGGGAATGAATTGGAGGATGGTCCTCCAATCATGGTGTCTAAAAGTCAACACTTGCCACGCGGTTCTCAATCAGCCAATAAATAGGTTCGGTACTGTGTAAATAAATGTAATTACCAACCAAACAAAAATGTTCGGTGTTGAGATCGCAGAACAAGCTGCCAGTATAAAAATAATGATACTAATGTGACTCAGTTTTATTAAAATGTGCAATCCAAGGTAAGCGCGTCAAATCCACGCGCCACCGTTAAGAGTGCTCTTCTATTGTCATGTGCGGTTTTTCTAAGTCTAGGGTCATGGTTACTTCAGACTTGATTGACCACCATACTCCCACGCGTCATCACAGTCACTTTGTTTTTTTTCTCTCTAAAATTGAAAATACGATTATAAGTCTTTCCAAAATGTAATTCGTTTTCTCCCATGTATCTTTAATTGCTATTATGTCTTTTGTTTTAGGAAAATAAAAACAAAAAACACAATCTCTTAAACTTTTATTCATAGAGTGTCCTCTATTCCGTCTTAGAGAGAGTATGGGATTTGTAAACTCTATCTTGGACAGAGTTGTGCTATCTCTCAGACGGTAGTCTGTAGAGACTTGCAGTATGGACTTGACTATGTCAATCACAATTGTGTACTAGAGAGTTATTAATATTGTAGTTAGCTTGTTATGTATGTTTCAGGTCAAAGTTGTAATATCTGTTATTAACAAATGCAATATGTTTTATCAAAAAAAAAAATATATATATATATATATATATATATAATAATAATATTAAAATAGAATTATATTATTTATCATTTTCTTTTAAGACATGTTTTTTGGGGCCTCAAATAATCAAATTACCATCACTTGTATTATTGTCTTTTAAGACTTGAAATTGTGATAAATTAACAGGTTTCCTGTATGTGACGGAGTTCTTATCAAACTAAGCACATAAGGCTGACGGAGAAGCCCACTTGCCTTTCAGAAAAAGCAGTAAAAACATCGAAGAATTCGACTTACATCCTGTTACAAATTTATTAAATACATGAACAAAATTGAAAAATTGATAAAAAAAAAAATATAAAAAAAAAAAATCAACTTATTTTTCACTTAAAACGATTATGTCCGTTCATTTTTCAAACAAGATGTATCCAGTGAAATTTTAGGAGGATGTAAGAGGTCTCGGTGCAATAATGACAAGCATACAACAGAAAGAATTAAGATTACCACTACGTAAATGATAATTACGATGGCAGATGTAGGTTTTCATTGACTTAGGTTGAGGGAAAGCAATCGATTGGATCTTTCTTTGCACACTCGGGTAGTTTTCGATAAGGGTCAAAACAACAATGTCATGCTAACTCGAAGTTAAGATCAGAAAAGATAAGAAAAAGCAAAACAATACAAAAACTGTTGGTTTTAGAGTTTACAACAATCCGATCCACTCTATCCTATGCCAGCCCGATGTTGTTCATTCATCACACCCCCCCGCACCAAATTATTTTGCAACTCACGCTGACGGATGAGCTAAAATAATTGTCAAACTATGCCGCAGACATTATGCAATCAATTGCCTGTTTGCAGATTCCGGTCATAGTTGCCTCTGGCCCGAAAACCTACATGAAAAATAAAAAATAAAAAACAATACAGTTCATCCACCATGCGAGAAGGGGTAAAAATCCAGGCAGAATTGGTCTGAAATTATCTACATTATCGCTGCAACTTTGGATTTTTTACACGAGGTTTCCAAAAAATAGTCATTGACTCATTGCATACCTCAATGGGTATGCCAAGTTCATCTCCCAAAGTGCGCATCTTTGCCAAACCAGTTTGATAATTTGGACCACCTCTTCGAACATAGATGTTCATTCTTGCTGCTTTTAATTTTGATTCCTGTCATACACAGACACAGAATAGAGAATTAATTGGTGAGAAAACAACATTAAGCGTTTTGTATAAATTCAACTAGAACACCTTTTCTTTAAGAGCTCGAATTATGCCATTGAAAGTAGCAGCAACATCAGTGAAGTTAGCAATACCCCCTCCAATAAGAAGGGCTCTCTTACGACCATCGGGGTCTGCAGTAGCACACTGCAAGACCATTAAGAATACATAGATTCAGAACAAATGAAGACATGAAGAGCAGTTGGAAGTTCTGAAATAAACAAAAATATTTTCTTACGTCAATAACAACTCTGGCATATTGCAACACCTCTTCCTCATTTGGGGCTCCACTATATTCTGCATAGTTACCAAGCTCCTGTGCATATCCCAAATCTCCAACCTAGTTGAACATGAGGAAAAAGTAAGTCACAGAAGAAGCAAGCATCCCGCAGTCCTTGGTAAAGGGTCCTGCATAACTAAAACTTTCAGCAAAGATGTGGTTATGATGTGATTCATGAGAATGGCAGATGCACTATAGAGAATGATATTGGGTTTCTTACAGTATCGGCATATATAACACTTGCACCACCTCCAGCTACCATTGTCCAGATGCGTCCTTTTGGATTCAACACTGTGAATTTCAAAGATGCACTTGTCTGCAATGTCAACAGAAGAATATGACTTAAATTTTTTTATTTTATACTGTTGAATAGCAGATTCCAGACTCCATGATTGAACAAGCCTAAAAGACTTGATGAATAGTAAATATAAATAAGAGATACAAAAATGCAATTACCTTTTCATCCAGTGAATGAACGAAGCTTTCTGTAGGACTCATGACTCTCCCAAAAGGCAGAGGAAACTCAATGTTACCCCACCTGAATGGACAAAATATATCCATGAGACAACACATTCTTCCAAATGCATTTAGTGTGCAGTTCTGATGTCAATTAAGCAAGCCTCCAAAAATAGACATAAAGAAATGTATACTTCTTGAAGTTCTTAAATGCAGCAGTGTCATCCAATTCACCCCTCATATCCAAGGGATATGGCTCCCCATTCACCAATGTGAATGGATTCATCTCGATGAAACTGAAGTCAAGATCTATGAGAAGAAAATAAAAATGTTAGAATTTAACAACAGCAGCATTAAGAAGATATCCCAGTCAAAGAAAAGTGATGACCAAAAGCTTGAATAAAAAAGGACAAATCTTCTCTTTCTTGACAATGAAGTAAACCACAAGCAGTTTTAGTGTTTAGACATTGCATACCTTGGAATACATTAAACACACCCATTACAAAGTTGGTAATTTTTCCCCGAACCTAAGTGAAATAGAAGTAGAATCAGCACATGCCAGATATATTCCAATACCAAAAAAGAATGAAACCAATAACAAATAAGCAGGAAAGTGAAAATTTTTGAGCCTGAGAAATTTGAAAATGAGGAAGAGTAAGTAGCATCAAGGGCATTAAATGCAACAAGCAGACACGGGAAAACTATCAACTGGTCAGCTTAGGCTACCCTATAAATCAGTGCATTGGAAGTAGAACAGCTTAATGACGTCTCAGATGACACATCGTTCAATGTATCAGCCTTTGCAAAAAGTTATAGAAGTCATCCCAATTGGAAAATAAACAATAAAACATAAAAGAATAACATAAACTCACCTCCAAGGGTAGTGTAGCAATCAATGGTGCACAGGCCTCCAATGTCAAAGGCTTCTCACTTGGAAGGTATATTGTCTTAACCTGTATAAATCAAATTCATGCCAAACTTTAAGATACAAACACTCCAACCACAGATCTACAATGAATAATAATACCAGGAATATATATCTATATATATACATATAGAGAGAGAGAGAGAGAGAGAGAGAGAGAGTATCAATGAACTGTATGGCCATACTTTATCCCAGTTCTCTTCAATTTCAATACCCCCACATTCTGAAAAGCTAATGGTGCATCCAAGCCGTTCAGAGACTATCGAAAGGTAATACTCTTGGTCATGGGGAGCAAATGGCTCAACAATGAACGTAGTAATTGGTGCCTTGCAACCACCCATTTCAACCTAAAAAGGATCCAATACCCACATCACCAAAGTGAAAATTATACAAATCTAAAGAAGACTATAACAACTGTGTCTTGCCCATTACCTGAACACCAAGGCGAGCTTTAACAAACTCAGCAACTTGAGCTAAATCCAAGTTCAGTGCCACCAAGCCACTCTTTCCACGCTTCCCAAACAACATGTCAGGCTTCACAACCAACCTGGTGGACGAAAGCCATGGCTCCGCATTTGTTAACTCAGCAAAGTCCGTTGCCTCCGTCACCTAAGCCATAAAACTGACAGTTCTCACTCAACCTTTTAGCAAGATATGTTCTTCCTGCTTCTCTTTTTTCTTTTTCTTTTTTTGGTTTTATTAAAGACATGAGCTTCACCATACATTTACTATAAAACACCAACTTTTTTGCAACTAACCAACATGCTTAATCAAAAATACTAAAAAAATAAAATTCTTTGAATTTTAAATTTTACATAAATTCCATCCATTTAAATCAGAGTTATAAAAAGAGTTGTAAAAAAGGTGTATCATTACTTACCAATTTTAACCTGTATCGCTTAGCTTATACCTTTTTTTCTTTTTTCTTTTTCTTTTTGCTTCTGCTTCTGAAGGGATCACAAGCAGGCACAGTTTCATACGTGCGCGCACACACAAACACGTATAAAACTTAATATTGTGAACAGAATAACTTTTTTTTTATAAGTATTGTGAACAGAATACTAAAGAACATTGCTTAGCATAAATTCTTCCTGAAGACACGCATATTCGTATATTTGCATACTTAGTTACCGATCAAAAACATATTTGCATAACTTAGTCAGATTTACAGCTAAACCGATAAAAGGAACATCAAAACAAAATTTTAAAGAAGCTTCTGATGTCTTGAAAAAAGAATCAGAATTTTCAACTTAATTTTATAGATTTTAAATTAGGAATTGAAACAGTCCAAAGTTAATTGAAAATGTTTCCAATGCTAATAGCTAGAAAGAGTGGGGAAAAAAGGAAACAGGAAAGGCAGTTCCGGAAGAATCTAGAAGCATCGGCATGGATGGAGGGTGGCGAGATTACCTGGGCGGAATGGATCTGGAGGTCAATGTTGGCAAGGCGTTTGAGATGCTCCTTTAGGAGGCGCTTAGAGTCATACTCTCTGATCTTCTTCCTCGCCATTCACAACGGATTTTACAACGACCAGCTGCTACAACAACAACAACAACAGGAAGCTCTTAGCCTTTGGGATCAGATAGTGGAAGAAGGATCCGCGACCGTGAAGAAAATATACAGAGAGATAGAGCAGTTGGGTCATGGCCCATGGGTGGGTGCGTCATGCGTGCGTGCGTGCGTGCGTGCTAGTTGGCCTAAAATATCCAAAGAATTTTATAAGCATTTTCCTTTTATAAATACAATCCATTCATCCTCGGAAATTTACTAAAATGTTAATAATATATACAATATATAAAATTTCTTAACAGATTTTATTGATAAGAAATTCTTTGTTATTGGCGACAAATATCTATTTTATTTTTTATTTTTATTTTTAATTGGTGACAGATGAGTTTTTAAAGTGTATTTAAAATTTACATTCTCTCTAATAATATAATGAGTAAAGCTAGTTACAGTTATAAGATACGTAAATTATGTACATTTTTTTTTAAAAATAATTTCTTCATGTGAATTTAAAATTTATTTATTTTTAAAAAAAATAAATAAAATTTATACACTTTAAAATTATAAATATCATTTCTCTAATATAATATGTCATCCAAATACAATTTTGCTATATGGAATTTGAAATAAAAAAAATACTCTAAAATTCTTATCAAACTTTACAATTTAGATGGGGATATATTTTTTGATCGAGACACATAGAACATTTATTTATTTTCATTTGTACAGATAATATAATATTAAATAAAAATAAACACAATAAAATACAATAGACATTTATTATTTTTTTTTGGAGAAATTAGAATAGGATCAAAAGGATTAAATTAAAATTCTCCAAAATAACATAGATACAATCATTATACAATTATTTAATATAAAAAAATAGTATTTTATTAAAAAGTGAATTATATTCATATTATTTTCTAAAGTTTTGTGCATAAACTTTATAAATTAATTATGGCATTAGAAGTCAAAGATGGGAGGAAAAGTTTTAAAAGTTAGACGTTGATAACTATGAAGAAGATAAGTTGGATCTTGACCTAGGTACCTCCGATTCGGCCCATTCGTGGATAAGGATGATAATTGACACGTGGGACAACAATTGAGCAATAATAAAATTAAAATTAATGAAAATTATTTGGTTTTAAAAAAATAGTTTACAAATTCCAATGAATTGATATTTCCTTTATACTTTAATACTACTTTTATTATTTTCTTATTATTTTCAGCTCAAATTTTCTTGCGAGAGATCTCTCTTGTTTGTTAGAGTATATAATAAAAAACTAAATTTATGATTGGATATAAAATTGATCCATATAGTTTTGTCACAAATTTAAATTACTACATGTACTTTTAATTGAACGATTTTTTTTCTCTACATTTGTTTTTAAAATATTTTTGTATTTTTTACTAATTATACCATTTTATGAGTTTTTTTTTCTTTTTAAATAGGCGGTACACAAGTCAAACATTGATTTGTATTAGAAAAATTATATTTTCAAGTCGGTATATAAAATATTTAGTAAAGTGTTGATATGTCATAATTTAATTTTAAAGATAAATTATAAAATTTGAATATTATAAATCAAATCTTATTATTTCAGTTATATGGGCAGTATGCTCTATACACCAGTTTGAGAATATAATAATTATTTGTATTAACGTGGCACTTCTATCGATTAACTAACAAATTTTTTACAAAAGACCAATTTAATCTTTGTTAAAAATCCCTAGGAGTTGGCTTAAGTAGTAAAGGCCTTGAACTTAAGGGTATGCTCCCTCAGGTCTAAAGTTTAAATTCCTTGGATGCAAACAATCTTTAAGGGTCATCAGAATAAGGGATTTTTTCTTTGAATTGCCTGAAGTGTACTTGTGGAAAATTCCTTATCGAGGGTCTGTGTACCTTCAGGATTAGTCGGGATGCTGTTCTCAGACACCCAGTGCCAATCAAGCAAAAAAAATTCGTTCTTAGAAACTACTAAGAGTGACAGATTTTATCGAAAAGTAACTAAAGCAATTTGATCAGGAGGCAAATTTTGATTTAACATGATATTAAGCACACAAAAAAAAGAATATTAACATATATAAATTAAATAATTAAAATTACATCGTCCATCCTAAAGGAAATTACATAAGCTCATATCTTCTATATGGCCGGGATTCTAGTCTAAATTTCATTTGGAAGATGATTTATTTCAGGTTAGTATGAAACTCCATCATTTTCCCTCTCTTAGTTCATGTACAACACCTAAAAAGAAAGCATCAACACTTTCAAGTTATGAAATTTTTTACAATAGATTCTGTCATGGTGTCTTCCAACCTCATTTGTTCTTATATTTTTTTTTATCTAATACTTTTTTAGCTGAGTGTATAATCAAGTGGAAGAAAGGTAGAAACAAGAAGAATTCATGCAACCTACTGCTTGAAGAGGCATGACAATAATTATGCCCTATTTTGTTACAAGCTATTCAGTTTCTACCAAAAAACAAAATCTGCTATGGTTTTTACTCTACTTCACCCAAACTAAGAAGTTTTTCCTCCATGAATTTTCTGGTTTATCAAAAACTACCTCTTGCTGTTTTCCTGTTATGCCTACACTTAAGTGATGTTTCTTTCCAACTTTATTCAACACTAGTTCCCTTTATTATACAGCTGGGATTATGATTAAAGGAGGGAAGTTTTGAAGCAAGAATATAGCCAAATTGTTGGTTGTACAATCTAGTACAGAACAAAGTTTAATTTCCTGTAATACAATTTGTTTTTGGTTCAAATCAGCCCCTTTTTACTTGTTTGTGTGAAAAACTACTGATCAAAACAAAGGGCAAACCAGCCACCAAGTGAGCCTTAGTTCTTCACACATATTGGTTTCAGCAAGTTTACTAAAAAACTGTCAAACAACCATCTTTGGTAAAATTCCAGATTTTGATACTTTTTTTTGTTTCCTTCAATTCCTAGTGATTTCCTATCATCTATATATTTCTAATCCGTGGTTATGACCCACTTTTAATGTAGAAAACTCAATAGATCCTTATTGGGCAGCAAACATGTTATTAAACATATTTATGAATTTCTTTATAATGCTTGAAATGGGAGTTTAAATGGCTTAACTTAGTGTTGAGTATGGAAATGTGATATGAAATGTGATATGGAAATGTGATACCTTGAAGAAATGATTGGTGAGAACGATGGGATGAATTTGTATTAACTTGATTCTTATTGGGCTTGTTTGATAATTGATATGGAAGGAAGTTGAAAGGATAGAGGTTTGGTATTGTAAATTGATTTTTTCGTCTAAATGAAGAGGAAGTTAATGAAATGCTTTATTTCCTTCTTCTTCTTCTTTTTTTTTTTACTGTAAAAGACTATGTTTCCATTCATATATTTGTTTCAAACTATACAAGTTTATCATACTAAATCACTCTACATATTTCTTTTGGACTCTCCTCTATCATCACTACAAGCCTATAACCAGCGCAATGTGCGGACTGTTATTTATATTGGATTTTATAAATATATATTTAGATATTCATCTGTTGTAATATCTCTGCTTCATTTACCATCAATGCACATTCTTACTGCACTTCCTCTATCATCTATTATTGTTCGTCTTCTATGTCGCACAACTATGTCATCACTTATACTGTCACTACTTTGTTTACCATCATGACGCATTATTCCTCCACTTCTTATATCATTTATAATCATTCGTCTTCTATGACATGCTAATCTAGCATTTTCCATTTTTAATTTTACTGAAGAATAGAAATAGTCACAAACTTAAAACTATTAATCTAATCCAAAAAAATATACACCAATGGTAGACCTCTTTCATGTTAGTTTTTTCGATTTCCCATATCCTGAGAAGAATACATATAATGGTATTGTGTTAAGCACCTTGTACTCTGACTGAATGAGAACGACGTTGTCTCTCATAGACACTTAAGTCACTTTTAGTTCCTCGAACTACTTCGCTTCCACACACTTCGGCACTCTTCCAGACTTCCACAGACCCCTTAACACGGCTTCTTCCCCCATCTATTAGGGCTTCTCGCCGTCGACCTCATGACATATTGCCTCTCGCCATAGAAAACAACAAGTACTCCCTCACCAACTTCTTCTCATTGTCATGGATTTCTCAATGTATGCTTTACCTTCATATTTTGCAGATACTTGTACATATCGGATGGTAGAACATATATCTCTTCGATAAGATCTGCAAATTGCACAGACTCGATTCAATTTTCTTTGTGAATTCTGAAATTGCACTCACAAACTCGGTCCATGGAGACTGCATCCTTGAAACAACTGCACTTAGAGGGAACCAACCATGGATGAAGAAGAACTAAATGCCCCTATTTTTGCCCTACAAAAATAGAGCACTGCAGAAACAAAGCACAATGGACCGTAGCTCCTCATGGCAGCGCCCTCACGGTGGTACAAATGGGTGGAAAAAATTGCTATCACTGCCATGTTTATGTTGTTACTTTTGGTCGGTGTTTATATTACATTTAACCTAACAGAAGGTGGTAGTGTAATAAAATGGTCATACTTTACTATGGTTTTGATTGTGGAAGCACAGGTATGCAAGTGAATGTGTATGAGTGGATGCTAGGAGGTGCAATTGACATAAACTTTCCTACTTTGTTGCATTCTTATCCTGACAATAAAACCAAGAGTTCACTTTGGAAGAGTTCTTGTCAATATCACTATATGCAAATCGAGCCTGGATTAAATAAATTTGTTGCTAACTCCACGAGAGTGAGAGCAGCTTTGGAACCATTGATTAAATGGGCAGAACAGGTGGTACCTCATGCAAGACACAGAGACATTCCTATTTTTGTTTTAGGTACTGCTGGGTTAAGGAGGTTGGCAATTAGGAATGTTCTGTAGGTTTTGGAGGATGTAGAGGCAGTGGTAATAGAGCACACATTTCTAAAAACCAATCCAAATCTTCAATGTCACTCAGGCTCCTTCTATACAACATCGTGCTAAGGCCCTCTCTGCAAACCCAAAACTGCAGAGCACATTTACAAACATAGTCATCGTTAACAATAATCATCCAATTAAAAAAAAAAAAGGATGAAAACCCTGCAATATGACTATCTATTCTTGCAAAATAACCAGACCTAAAATTTCAAAAGTAGAGAAGCATCAAGTGGAAATCAAAGCACCTTGATCGGTAAGGGGCAGCACCGTCGTGAAAAGAACCGCCAGTATTGGATGCCATGGAAGGGGAAGGAGAAGAAGGAGTAGAAGAGGTAGAAGCGAAAAATGGAAATCTAAAAACGAAGAGAGGGCGGCAGTATGGAATCGCGAGCTTTAAATTCAACCAAATAACGCTAGTGAATTCAGGAGAAGCTTTGATAATGGAAGAGCAGGCCTCACTGTTAACGCTACGCGATTTGGGCGACTTGGAAATTTACTTTACGGAAATGGTCGATGAATGATGATGTTGTCAAAAGAGCAATCCAATGTTGGTTTTCATTTTATAGTGGAGTACATTTTCTTTTGCACCTCTTGACGTTTCGCTTCCACCCTACAATTCCCATTTGTTCACTTGGTGCCTTATTAAATGGAATTGTGACTTTTACGGTATGAATGCCACGGAAGAGAGTTAATTGCACAGGTTGACGTTTTCCTTCCACCTTGAATTTGTAGAAAGCAGTTGGACACATGTAGTTTGAGATTGCAAAAGCTATGGCCCATGTATTTTACATAGCCGAGAAAAATTGCCTTTAATGACAACTCAGATGTCTCAAACTCAACTTTTATATAATTAAATAAATTTCCTGCTCATAAGCCAAAGCTATTTTTGTTAATTTATGTGCAACCCTATTACATTCATGTAATACATGTTGAATTCTCCAGTGTACTCTATTTTTTAAGACACTTCTTATATCTTTTATCAGACTTCCTGTAATACCCTGCTCCTTCATTTCTTCTGACGTAAGCAATTACGTCAGATGCGTCAGCCTGCCCACTCCTCTCTCTAGTGTCTAAGAGCTCCATTACGCATGCCAGACCCCGATGGCATGTTTTAAAAGATACTACATAATTTATAAAGTTAGTTTTGTGTTTTAAAGTAGTGTGTATCTTACATGGAAGATTCCTATTACTATTTAAATAAAGGATATTTTAAATAACTCAATTATAATATCTTTGAAGAGCTCCAAAAATATTATAATTGTAGGGAATCATTTTATATAAATTATTCCAGTTATTTAAAATATTATGTGATTTAAATAATGATAGAATCTTTATTTATTTAATAGTTTTGCTCTTTTAAATATTTTAAGTAAGACTTCATCATTTTATAAATGATGAAAGAATATTATTTTAAATAATATTCTATCTTAATTCCTCTCAGTGCTTTTAAATAAGTTAGCTTTTACGCGTTTTCAAATCAGTATTTAAAAGCCATCGTAGATCATTTTATTGATCTACAGACGACGAATTTTAGGATAAAACCCCAGCCCCTCTCTCTTTTTCCTCACTTTTCCCTCCCCTTTCTCTCTCCTCCCTCTCGGCTTGCAGCATACGTGACCCTCTCTCTCTCTCGCCCGATCTGCTCCCCAGCCCAGCCCTGTCGTGCGCCGGCATGCCTCACCACCCCTCCAACCTGCTTCCTCTCCCTCCGGCGAGTCCACCCACACCGGTAGGTCCTCCCCACGCTCTCTCCTCCTCCTCCCTCGGTGATGCAAGCCCGAATGGGCTTAGTAGCCACAGTGCCGCCGTGCACCGTCCTCCGGCGCCACCACCTCCAGGGTAGCTCCTCCAGCCACCGACCGGCCTCCTCCAGTGACCTCGGCCTCCCTCTCCCCGTCGGTAGCCTCCCATGCACGAGCACAAGTGCACCCACGCACAGGTTCACTGTGCGAGTCCCTAGCATCGCCGTGCGCGGCCATCTCGGCCACCAAACACCACCACAAGACTCCTGAGGTCTCCCTCTTCCTCCTCCAGTAAACCCACGGCCAGTAGGCCTCTCCTCCACCTCCCGGTGTTCCCCTCTCCACCGCACGGGTTTAACCCGATCCGCCGCCGTCCACCGCCACCCACAGCGAGCGACCATCCTAGCCGGCACCCTTAGACCACCACGAACCCAACCGTACCACCCACGGCCCCAATCTGCCACCCACGGCCCCACACTCTCTCTCACTCTCCCACGGCTTCTCCTCCCTCACAATGCATGGCCAACCACCTTTCACCGTCGTAGACTACCGTGCCGACCACCACCGAGCCTCCACTGCTCCACTAGCAACCTCCCCTAGCCTAGCCCAAGCTTAAACCACCACTTTATGTGGTGGGTAATCACTGCATGTGATGGACAGTCACTGCGTGACTGACCGCCACTGTACATGGCAAGATCTGCCGTGATACGCTCATTTTCATCATCATCAAGGCCACCTTAGGCCCTTCCAAGACCACACCTAACTATCCAAACACTTAAACAGTTATTGTACGCGGTGTAGCCACCCCGTACGCTCCTCCGGCGTTATCGCTGTGACGGTTAACAAGCGACACACGGGTTATCCCGTCGATGGTATAATTTTCTATCCCTCGTTATTTATGTTAGATGCTAACTAGTTGACTAGGTTGTGGACTGTACTGCTAGTATTATAGGATTTCTGTGTAGTATGATGGTAGTGTGATGGGCTGCGATGTGAAGTGCTGGGCGTAGTTGGAAGTGTGCTGTGTAGTGGTGTGGACTATGGCTTGAAGTGTTGGGTGGATTGGGGAATGTGTCGTGAAGTGTTGGGATCTGTGTTGTGTAGTGTTGTGGACTGTGCTGTGAAGTGTGGTTGTAGTGCATGTGCAGTAGTAGTGACGTGGTGTAGTGCCGTGAGTGGAATACACATAGAGTGTACTCCATGTGGTGGAGCGATGCACCGCATGGCGTGTATGCCATAGCGGTGACGTGGCGTAGTATTGTAAATGGAGTACACGTGGAGTGTACTCCATGTGATGAGACGATGCACCGCATGGCGTGTATGTCATAGTGGTGACGTGGTGTAGTATTGTAAATGGAGTACACGTGGAGGGTACTCCATGTGGTGGAACAACGCACCGTATGGCGTATATGTCATAGCGGTGACGTGGCGTAGTGTTGTGAATGGAGTACACGTGGAGTGTACTCCATGTTGTGAGACGATGCACCATATGGCGTGTGTGCCATAATGGTGACGTAACGGAGTGTCGTAAATGGAGTACATGTGGGATGTACTCCATGTGGTGAGACGGTACACCATATGGCGTATGTGCCGTATTGGTGATGTGGCAGAGTGCTGTGAATGGAGTACATGTGATATGTACTCCATGTAGTAAGGCGATGCACCGTATGGCGTGTATGCCATAGCGGTGACGTGGCGTAGCGTTGTAAATGAAGTACACGTGGAGTGTACTCCATGTTGTGTGACAATGCACCGTACGGTGTGTGTGCCGTAGCGGTAATGTGGCGGAGCGCTGTGAATGGAAGTTCAGATTTTTTGGTTGGAGAACGCAATCTTCATTTCCAAACATCAAATTTATTCCTTACAATTCCTTTTTTTATTTAATTTCGAATTTATGTCATTTAATTTCCTCGCACTTTTAATTTCTTACAATTTAAATTACTGTCATTTAATTTTCTCGCACTTTTAATTTCTTGCAATTTAAATTATTGTCATTTAATTTTCTTACACTTTTAATTTCCTGCAATTTAAATTACTGTTATTTAATTTTCTCGCAATTTTAATTTCTTGCAATTTAAATTACTGTCATTTAATTTTCTCGCACTTTTAATTTCCTGCAATTTAAATTTATGTCATTTAATTTTCTTGCACTTTTAATTTCCTGCAAATTTAAATTACTGTCATTTAATTTTCCTACACCTTTAATTTTTGCAATTTACTTTTATGTCATTTAATTTTATTGTTCCTTTACATTTTAGTGATTTAATTTTCAGCAATTTTAATTTACTGTCTTGCATTTTAATTTCTTATTTTTAATCATCCACTCAAAACCAACAACATGAATCTAGTCCATGACTAGTAAAATTTCATTTTCATTGCACTCCCATATTCATTGTACATTTCATCACTTTTATTTTTATTATCTCATTGTAACTATTTCCACCATTTTATACGAGTTTGATTTTTAAGCACTTTTTCTGAGAAGACGATCTAGAAATTTATTCCTAATTATTACACGACATGCTCCTGCACTTGGGATAGCCTTTGTGCTGCTCAATTTTGAGTGAGTCACTTCTCCTTTATTTCAGTAGCCACACCCTTCCCATCCTGCTCCATTTAGATAGAGCCTTACTGCACCCTTTTAACAACACTTGGATCCTTTTCAATGGAGCTAATTCAAGCCAATCTTTTGACCACTCTCTTGCTATGAGACTTTCACAACCTTCATCTTTCACCCATCCAACTTCAAACCTAAATAGAAATTTTTTTTCTCCTATTTTGGCTTGCCTCATCCCTTCTAACAGCAAGCAGTGGTCTATGGTTAGAGCATTTTGCTGTTAACACCCTCACTTCATTATTCTTCAAAATTGATAGCTATCGATTATTACCCACTACCCTGTCCAACCTCTCTTTTGTAAATGTGTTGTTTGAGTGCTCGTTGCTTCAGGTAAATTTGTCCCCTCTAAACCCCACATCAAATAAAGCACCATTGATTAGAGCTTCTCTAAATTGTTAATTAGTCTTTCATCCCTTGGGTTGCCTCCAGTTTTTTCAGATTGAGAGAGACTTTCGTTGAAATCCCCATAACACACCAGGCCACATCAAGCATGGGTCTTAAATTTGCCAATAGACTCCAAGACTCATGTCTTCTTCTTGACTAAGGACATCCATAGAAACTCGTTAGTAACCACTTCAATTTCAGTTCTTCATCATGCACCCATACACTTATATGCCACTATGAGTAGCTCAGCACCTCCACCTCCTCTTCATATCTCCAAAGCATTGCTAATCCCCATTACTTCTCACTAAATCAACAATCGAACACCCTTCAAATGTTAATCTCCTTTTCACCTTTTCCATTTCACTTCCTCTAAGTTTTGTCTCCATAAGGAACACAACTTTGGGCTTCTCTTTCTCCACCATCAAGTAGAGGTCTTGAACTGTCTGGGGGTTCCCAAGCCCCCGACAGTTCCAGCTTAACAGACTCATGGGGACTGGAGGGGCTATCTCGCAGCCTCTGCCATTTCAAGTGTACATGTCTCTCCCTCATCTTTCCTTTGTTTACTTCCCCTTTCACTCCTTACCCCTTGCCCTTCTGCATCCTCTATCACACATTTCAAGCCCAGACTCAGATTAGGCAGCATATCTGAGTTGGACCTCCCACGAGCCCTCATTTTCCACTTTCCTTTTTTCTAGTCGTTCTCATTAGATCTCGCTACATCCCCACCCTTAGATGCATCCCCTACTCTCTCTCTCTTTCCTTTTGTCCCAACTACATTCTTCTCTCTTTTTGAAAGATCCTCCACTATTTCTCGACCCTACATATCTTCAGACACTTTCTTCACTTTAGATTTCACAACAATACCAATTCCCTCATCTTCCTGGTTCTTCGATTGGACCCCCCTTAGACTACTACTATTATCCACCTCCCCCTGGCCTCCCATCCTCGTCCCCTGATTTTCTATATATTTTTTGTGATATGATACTCCGTATTTTAGCGTATTTTAATTGAATGATTATTTTAATTAATTTAAATATTGATTCTCTTGTTTTAAAATTTTGGGAGTTTTGATATATTATTTTATAATATTTTTAAGTTGTGAAAATTATTTTTGATGTGTTTTCTTAACATTAATTACTGTTTTACATTTAAATGGATCTTTAATTTAAATTAGTTTATTTATGAATTTTAAAATTATTATTATTTTATTTAAGTCTTTCACTGCATTTGAATTATTTTATTTAGTTTACCTTTTTAAAATCATTTTCGTTGGATCATTTTTGTGACTCAAATTATGAGGATTGGATCTTTCTTTCCCTTCCTTTTTCTTTTTCCTTTTTTCTTTTCTCTTCCTTTTTCTTTCTTCTTATTTTCTACCCCAGCCCGTGCAAACCTTCCCTCCCTTCTCCCCAGTCCGAAGCTTCCTCATCCCCTAGCACCGCCGTGCGCCACCACTGGATCTCACCGCCCCTTCCACCTCCTTCCCCAGCCGTTGGCGACCCCACCCCCGTGTTTTTAGCCCCTCCCGTGCCGTAGATGACCCATACGCACGGCTTAAAACCGCGCGGCCTTTTGTGCTCACTCGCCGCCGTCCGGCTACCATCTCTTCACCACTTCTTTCTCAACCTCCCAGCTACCTAATGGACCCAACCCCAGCTCCGATCTGTCATCGGTGAAGTCTCATTGTCTACATCTCCGATTTCACTCTTTTTGGCCTTAAACCACCGCCTACGCCGCCACCCACGGCCAAAGGCCACCACCGCCTACGTCGCCACCCACGGCCAAAGGCCACCACCACTAACTTCACCGACCTCTTTAGGCCCTATACTATCAATTTCGAGTCTTGGTTTGACTCCGTTCAAAAGTGGATTTTGAGACCCACAGCCACAATATATCTTACACTGTTCAGTTGTTGTTTTGTCACTTCCAGCTCATCCGTGATCCTTCAGAAATTATTATAAAGCGCTTTAAGTATTTTTTCAAATAACTTTTGAGATTTAAATGTATTTTTACACTAACACTCATTTACTGTATACTGGTTGGTTGTGCCAGACTGAGTCCGAGGAGTAAGGGGGTCGGTTGGACTGGAGGATGAAGTTGTTTGTGTGTTTGGTGGTATTGTGATTGGTTGGTTGTGGATATTGATGTTGGGTCTTGTTCATTGCATGTGCACCAATGATCATGTTTGTAAATGAAAACTGGGTTTTCGTGTAATCGCATTCATGTGCATGTGTTTATTGGAAACTGGATTTTCATGTTTGAAAAAGGAAAAGAGACTGTAGGAATAGTGGTAAGCAGAGATGGTGGTATAGTCCCGTCTGCGATTCCCACCTACGGTGCACGCGGTAAGGATGGTGGTTGTGTCCCGCCTATGATTTTCGCCTACGGTGCACGCAGTAGGGATGATGGTAAGCAGGGATGGTGGTAGAGTCCCGCCTGTGATTCTCGCCTATAGTGCTCTAATGGGTACTTTTGTGTGGAAAGGAACTGTAGGAATGGTGGTAAGCAGGGATGGTGGTACAGTCCCGCCTATGATTCCCACCTACGGTGCACGCGATAAGGATTGTGGTAAGCAAAGATGGTGGTGTTGTCTCAGCTGTGATTTCCGCCTACGGTGCACGCGGTAGGAATGGTGGTAGAGTCCCGCCTGTGATTCCCGACTACAGTGTCTGATAACTATTTTTGTGTAAATAATTTTCTGAAAAAATTACGGATTATATTTTTGGGCCAAAATGAGATTTTGGAGTGAATTGGAAAATATTCTTTTTCGGGAAAAATGATGTTTTGAGGCTATGGCATATTTCATCATGTGCATGCATGTTGGTTGCATTAATGCATTTTTATCTTTTGGTTATTTAGATTATTACTTACCTGCGGTACCGTTTTATGGTACCGTAAATTTTGGTGCAGATGAGGATGTGGAGCTTGAGGGATCAGCTCTCTGGAGTAGGTGACATGTGGTTACTTTTGTTTTGGATGATGAGAATTGTTTCCCACTCGTGTTTGTATTTGGCTTTTGTTGTATTTCACCGGTAACTGTATAATTTTCAGTAATACTTTTATTTTGGTAAATTTTGTATTTAAAATTCTGGTACTTAGTTGACTTATTATATTATCCGCTGCGTTTATGTGGTACTCTTGTTGCACATTGCACACGCTTGAGCACTTATCGTTGGGATGTGTGATCCGTGTTGTCATCATCCCGATGTCACGATTTTCGCGTTGCTGTACGTGGGAGTCGGGGCGTCACATGTGAGGCTCTCAACCAAGGACCATACTGTCCTTCAGATCTAGGACCTCCACCAAAACAACCCTAAGTTTGATGTAGAATCATTCCACATTTGAAACTCATTTTCGAAAGTTTCTCATAAGAGAAGGGAATCCACATACTCTTCCCTTGAATGTTCATCATTCTACCTCACGCTACCACCTTGCTTAGATCACATTCCACTCTAACTCTCATATTGCATCCCCACCTCGAACCATTTTCCTAGGTATCAACTTCTATAGCCTTACCTATTGACCCTTTGATCTGTTCTCCTATACTCCCATTCATACAAGCCAATGGCAAGTTGTGCATTTGCACCCAGAACAATTCATGATCGAACTTCATTAAGTGTCGTTGGGTTAAGCCATCAAACATCTTTAAGACAAACCTATAGTTGTCAAATTACTAGGGCCTACCTCTCATCACCCTGTTCTTATCTTCCTGATATCCAAACATAATGATGAAGCAATTCATGCTAAACTCATGGAACACGATAGGCTTCTTCACCATCGTTCTTCACACCACTTCTTTCCTGATTGTTCAATCCGATACTATCTTCCCCACTAAACTTCTCTCTGCTTTCTTGCCCAATTTGTCCCCTAAATTAATATCAATCAGATCATTCTCGTCATTATTTAGTTGTAATTGATCCCAAACCTCCCCTAAGTCCTCATTTCCCCTCAACCCACCTCCGTGAGATCAAGAACTCTCGCCTCCTATTTCCAACGAAATAGGCTTGAACTTCTTACTCCTCTTCCTCCTGCTCAAAGCATTTGGAGAGCAAACTTTTGTTTAGATAGTGTATTATTAAATTGTGTAGGATTATTTCCTTTTTAGAATTAAAGTAAAGAACTAGTTAAATCGTCATTAGGAAAACTTAGTATGATGTATTGATTTCATTTGATGGAATAGAATTTACTGAAATATAAGAGATATTAAGCTCAGAGGTAACTAGCTACCTATGATCATGCTTCTTACACCATGTTTTTCTACTAAAAATGTTCTATTTTTCTACAAATGCTTCTTGTAGTACAATAGTAAATGTAAATAATGTATAAGCCTTTCTTGATAGCCCATGTTAAGCATCCTATTAATTATAAATGCGTGTATAATTATGATATAAAGCATTCATATTTAAGGTTGAGATCATGCAATTTATCATGCACATGTTTTTCTTAAAACCTAGCGACTTTCCTAACGCAAAGTTATAGCATGAATTGCATATTTTTATCAAAGAAAGTGCACATTTCTTTGGAATGAGAGAGATAATAAAAACGATATGAGAAAGGAAAAAAAAAAGAAAGGAAAAAGGAATGAAAGTTATATGTATGCAAATATGTAACAGCCAACGACTGAATGATGATGGTACCAAAAATAGAGATAGATTGGAATGTCAGATTGGTTCTATTGATAGTGCACCCATTGGGGCCATCCTAATTGATGGATTCCCAACCCGTAGCTGTCATGGGCAGTATCGAGTCCAAAAGACCACTAACTCTGACAAACGAGGCGTAATAGTGTGTATCAACTAACAGAAAGTGAAAATTGATTTAGTAAAGTTTAATTAAAATCTTGACTTGTTTGACTTCCCAAAAGAAATGCAATAACTTATATATGATAGTTTAACTCTTTGGTGTAACAATATGATATTTTAATTTTAAATGTCCAAATAATGAAGATAAGCTGCAGATCAGCAAGATACTACTCAGAAAGAAGAGACAGATGTTTAATAGCATTGAGTTAGGTCTTGTTAATGGAGTTAGTTTCTAATGGTTTGTTAAAATTTTTTATAAACATCATAGACTTTTGTTATGTATTTTTAAAAACCTTTTTTGTAAACAGGATGGATTTTCATACTGTGTAAATAGTTATGATTTCAATGTATAACTAATGGGACAACTTTTATATTTTGATAAACATCTTATTTTTAGGTTTGAAGTTATAAGAAAATGAGAAAGTTCCTTTCATTAAATGTTAAATCTTACATTATTTATGTATAAAAATAAAGCACAACGAAAATATAGCATAACTTCAACACCCATGCATCTTGGAGAGACCTATCTCACAACATCAAGGAGAGACACCTTTTATTTTTTAATTTTTCAATTCCCGACTACACAAGAAATGGATCTCCTCCTTCATGGAGACCATAACAATCGTCACTAAAAACTAAGAGCCGAGGATTTTAGGCTCCGGAGATTCTCAAAACTCAAAAGCTGGTGGAATTGTTGCAAGACAGAGAATCTGAAGCACCACCACCGTTGAGAGGTGGCTTGATTCCAGTTGAAATAGTGCCTCTACAGATTGTTCGCTTCAAATAGTGAGTTGATCATTGGTTGATCAACAGTCAGCTCAAGCGAGCACCAGCCCTAACGTTCACTTGAGCCTCGCTCGATACTCCTCTCAAGCGAATATTTGGATTAAGGGCTCCACACCATTTTAGTATAAATACGTACTGTTCTCAAAGTAGTTTCATTTTTCACCTTCTAAGAAGCCAAAAATTTACACACACACACACACAGAGAGGTCCTCTTAAGAGAATTCCAAAAGGCTATAGGGTGTATTAGACCTTTGGGATTGAGAATTTTGTAATTGATCTCTTATACTCCACCTTTGTTGATAGTAAATTCATTGAAACCGATTCCACCAGTGGATATAGGCTCACATTAAGCCGAACCACTTAAATCTTGGTGTTCTGTGTCTAATTGTTGATTTCTTTTCTTTTCTTTGCTTCCATTATTTCACTTTAAGTTAGCTGTTGATAACCAGTTAATTCTAACAAACTTGTATCAGATCACCAGGTTCTGTGCGAGATCTTGAGGGATGGATATGGCAAAGTTTGAAGTGGAGAAACTCAACGGTGAAAACAGTTTTAGTTTATGGTGCATCAGGATGAAGGCTTTACTACTACAACAAGGTTTGTCAAAGGTAAATGGGAAGATGTCTAATGATTCTCCTGCACCGTCAAGAGTAGAAGAAGATAAGGCACACAGTGCTATTCTGTTATCACCATCATATGAGGTTTTGAGGGAGGTTGCTGATGAGGAGACCGATGCTAGTCTTTGAACTAAACTTGAGAGCCTGTATATGAAGAAATCTCTCACCAAGCATTTGTATCTGAAACAATGGTTATACACGCTCAAAATGAAGGAATGTACTCCTATCTTTGAACACTTAGATAAATTAATAAGATTATTATGGATCAAAGGAATTGACATTAAGTTTGAAGAAGAAGATCAAGCCTTAATTGTTTTGTGTTCATTGCTTATGTCATTTGATAACTTTGTGAATTCAATGTTGTATGGTAGAGATACTATTTCCTTAGCAGGTGTAAAATCTGCTTAAATTTTAAGGAATTGAGAGCTAAATTGAATTTGAAGGGCACGGATAATCAAGCCAATGGTTTGTTTGTTAAGGGTTCCACTAGCAAAGGTAGATCCATTGAAAAGGGTTCAAAGAAAAATAAGGGTAAATCCAAGGGCAATTCACATTCAAAGTTTAACAAGAAAAATGTTAAATGTCATTACTATCATAAGTTTGGTCATTATAAGAATGAGTGTCCTAAACTAAAAAATAAAGAGGAATGCACTAATTCCTCTGATGTCGTTAGTGTTGCTGATGAAAAATTTAACAACTCAGATATTGTCTTAGCAATCAGCAGCTCTAATAGTCACTTTGGTGACAAGTGGGTCATGAACTCAGCTTGTACTTTTCATATATATCCCAAGAAGGACTGGTTCACTACCTATAAGCTAGTCAACAGTGGTTCCATTTTGTTGGAGAATAATATGGCTTGTAAAATTGTTGGGATTGGTTTAGTTAGGATTAAGATGTTTAATAGGATTGTCAGGACATTGTCTAATGTCTGACACATCCTAGATTTGAAGAAAAATCTTATTTCTTTAAGCGCTTTTGATTCTTTTGGTTTCTGATACATCGGTGAATGTGGAGCTATTAGAGTCAGTAGGGGCTCCATAATTGTAATGAAATGAGATAAGACAGATGATCTTTACTTCCTTCAGAGTAGTACAGTGATACGTGCAACTGTAGTGTCTGTTTCAGATGATCCAGACTGAGACATTACGTTTGGGTCATATGAGTGAGAAGTGGATGGCTATCCTGATTAAGCAAGGTTTGTTGTGTGATCATATTCTCCACATCCTTCTCACACCTTCACTTAAAGATTCTCATACTTTCTCTCACTTTCTTTCCAACCAAACAAGATGATTCCTTTTCAATATAGGATTTCGCCACCATCAAGACTAGACAAGTTAAGGACCGGTTTTCTCCAGTCTCATACATGCAAAAGTCACATTTTCAACTCAAAATGAGGTTCAACTCTCATAAGGATTTCGAGAATGGTGAAATACACACACTTCTACCCATTTTTGTGGAAAAAAGTTTTAGGATTTTCAAGGAACCCTTGAAGCCAAATGGTGGGGGGATGTATATCCTCCATGTTTTTGATCACCACATATGTATTCATCTTGTTTCAAGTTTTGCCTTACTATATAAGTGAAATGAAGGGATTTTTGACCTAAAAACCCTAAAGGCCGATTGGTTTAAGATCAAGTGATGCCCTAGAAATCCTCACACACTCAAGAACATGAAATAGGATTTTTCTAGACAATTTCTATTGAAGCATATTCAGATTTACAGCTTGCTAATATTTCCTACGTGGATTTTTGTAAGTATGCACTCAACTTACTCTTGGTTAATACTTGTATATATTTGTGTAAATCCTTTCATTTTTATATTTGCTTCGTTGCTATTTCTTATTTATTTGTTTGAATATGCTTATATGATTCTTGAAAATGAATATTACATGAATGGTATGATTCGGTTTTAAGATGAAAATGGCAAGAATATCCTTAGCATGTTTCAGTTCTAAGGAAAACTTTGTTGCTAATTTGTGATGTTTGATGATTCGGCTATACCATGTTTTGGAAGTTTTGGATCTTGACCAAATACCATGATTTCATGTTTCGTTTCGTTATACCTTGATTTCTAAGCAAATATTTATGAAGAAGAAGCATGTTCAAGTGATGATTTTTCATGTTTTTGCACCTATATGTTTCAGCCAAGACCCTTTTTTTATAGTTTCATGTATGTGTTTTGATATCTCATATGATTTATGTGATCATGCCATGAATTGAACATATCATGCTTGGTTATTTCATGCATAGCATTTCATATGTCATATGTCAAGTATAAGTACACATGTCTCAAATCTCATGTCACATGCATTTGAGGAAAATTGTTTTTAAAGAAAAGAGTTCAAAAGTTTTATCACGACCCCAAGTGCTAGAACAAGAGAATGTCCTAATAGAACTCCTCTATCCACTCTGGAGTGCTTAAGAATGGAGTGGTAACCTCTAGGTCGACAAAGAACCACCGACGAGCCTCAAATGGATTATTTTCAAAGAATGCCAGAGCGAGGAAGCACTTAACGCTAATGGGTGCATAAGATATATAACCCAATGAAGTAAGGTCGAGTTAATATGAATCTATGTTTATGACATATTCATCATGATACACAGGCCGTTGATGGTGCAGTAACTAGCAGGAACACGTGGTGCAAAGGGGAACCGTGTTGTATCCACCCTCTGAACAAGATTAAGAGCTCATGTGTTAAGAATCACTTGAGGAAAATCTCGTGATATGATAAGAATCATTCGATGCAAAGCTTGTAATATGTTCTGATAAGGTAAGTTCTGATTAAGATCACGTGAATAAGAAAATGAAGAAGTCTTTTCTCAAAAGTTAAAGTCTCTATTATAAGTCTTTTGAAAATGGTCAAGTCATGTGTCAAGTATATATTCATGCACGCATTTCATGATATACCTCTGTATGCTTACATTAACTATTGTATGTTGTGTGATTATTTAATGAGATTTCTTGAAATCTAATTGTGATAGTTTACACTACCATTCTCTAACTGGACTACCATTTCCCAACCAGAATGGTGGAAGTTGTTACAAATATAGAAGACGACACCCATAACCAAGAGGAAGAGAACGGCACCTCTTCCTCCGGAGAGGATTATGCCTAAGATGGTTACAAGTCAGTCTGAACCCTCCATCCTGGAGCGACTCGAGGCCATCAACCAGGAGCTCTCCGAAATACTTGAATTCATTGCAAAATTCAGACGGCGTAATAATCGAGACAAATATAGGACTCTAGAGAAGCGCATGAAGCCCGAGCCCTCTTAAAGAGAACGGAGACCTAAGTTATTTTGTAAAAAAAAAAAAGGGAGAAAACTTATGGTTTAGATCTCAACTTTTGAGGAATAATGTTTTGAGGAGGTCCTGTGTTTTGGGACCTCCTATTTGCTCTAAACTTTACTCTTTGCTTTTGGGATGCTATATCTTTATGATACATGTTTATAATTTTGGACAATGTTGGGATATTTTACTAGTAGGTGCCATGTGCTTTGCAATTGCTTGTCGCGTTGCTTAGAATACTTGACCTTTACTATTTTTCCGCTTCTATGTTATTGCATACTGCTAGTGTACTTATATGCATAGCATGTTATCTGTCATGTACGAGGAGTGTGTAGCCTTGTATTACATGTCCCGGCATTTCAATCACCGTCCTATCCCAAGCGGAGGCAGAGGGCTCCACAATAGATTGAAGAAATCATTGTATATTTTGAAACAATCTCCTCCTTCATGGTATAAGCGTTTTGATTCTCTTATGATTGATCATGGTTATTTGAGGAGTAATTATGATAGTTGTGTTTATCACAGGTAGTTATCTGATAGGTCTTTCACTTATTTGCTACTTTATGTTGATGATATGCTTATTGTTGCTAAAGGTATGTCTGATGTTAGTTTGTTGAAAACTCAACTCATTAATGAGTTTGAAATGAAAGATTTAGGTGCTACAAAAAAGATTTTGGGGAAAGAGATCCACAAAGATAGGAAAGCTAGAAAGTTGTACTTGTCCTAGGGAAAGTATATTGAGAAAGTTCTTGAGAGATTTGGAATGTCTAGTTCCAAACCAATAGGTACACCACTTGCTACACATTTTAAACTTTCAGCATCTCTATCTTCTCAGACAAATGAGGAGGAAGAGTCCATGGCTAGTGTTCCATATTCCAGTGCAGTAAGCAATATTATGTATACAACTGTTTACACTCGTCCAAATATTGCATAGGCAGTGAGCATTGTTAGCAGGTACATAGTTAATCCGGGTAAGGCTCATTGGTAGGCTATGAAATGGATACTCAGAAATTTGAAAGGGACTTGAAATTTTGGCTTCTTTGATAGAGAAATTGACTCCA
>CM056953.1:30079638-30099083 GCA_029856935.1 Cyclocarya paliurus
TATTATAAAATAACCAAAACCAATAGACTCCTACACTTTTGCAAAAAGCACGTATAAGACTTTAAACAACACAATATGCATTAAAAGCAAGATAAGAGAAAGTACATTCACTTCTCTCTGCAAAGAAAGCATCAATTCACACATTTTTCCTTTATTATTATTCACTTAATAGGTCCATGAGCTACTACTAGTTTTAAATCAGATTAAAGAATAACCATTTGACACCTAGAGTTATGGGGTGTATCATTCTTGACATGTCTGCATGTATGAATGCATTACGGAGATCAAGACACATGCTTCCCTTGATTTTTGTTTTTTTGACATCAACGACACAGCTTTAATCTCATAGACTTAAGCCCTGAGTTTTTTGTTGTTGTTGTTGTTGAGGTAAATTCACGACCACCCATATGTTTTCCATCATATTACAAATGGAACTTGCCAGCATGGAGTTGTAGTTAGCCTAAGTGTCACACAGTTCAATTAAAAAGCAGTCGTGTCATCTCAATTACTAAAAAAAGCTGGCGTGTCCAAGAGGAGTGGAAAAAAAAACTGCTGAAGGATATGTAATCCCAGAAATATGAAAGGGGAAATCTAAAACCAGGGCTCAGTAGACTGATATCTCAATCCCTAATCGAAGGCGCATGATAGGGCTCTTGCTTAGTCTGTTCCCAAACATTCACTTGATACATCAATCTTTTGGCATGTCCTTTGTGGAGATTCAGTGGGTCTATTTGTCAGAGGTAAATCCAGTTACTGCAAAACATTTACTCATGCACATGGGGCATTGCTGCATTTGGGTATTAGAACATTTTTGTATGTGAATATAAAATCGGTGGCTCTGTTGAAGTGAACAATCAGCATGAGGACAATTCTGTGGTACCCTAGGTAATAATTGCTGGTTAGCTACCTGTAATCTGAATAATTTCAGAACAGTAAGAACCCACATTTCAAAACCATCAAGTTTCTTCATGGTTGAAGATATGATCCTGGAAATATTCAGATAAAGACCCAGACAATGGCATTACAAGCCACAAGAACGTCAAATTCGCTGCTAGCATCGTTGAACATTGCAGAGAACATATAGATACTGTCTTCTCCCATCCAATTGCCGGCTGCTGCCTTCTTTCTGGCAGATATACTCTCCTTTGACTCTTCTCCTCTCTCCTAAACCAGCGTGATCGTATCCTTCTCTGGCCACCCAACTTCCAAGCTCTCTATTGAAGATCTCTCCCTTTGGGGCTTTGATATGGATGAGGAAGATGGTCTTCAAGCCTAAGGGAAGTTAGAATGAGATCATTTTTGCTAAACTTTAGCTTAAAGCAGTCATGTGCCTTCAAATGCGTGCCAAATGGGGAAATTATTAGAGCTTGCAATCTTTGGCACCACCCACGAACCCGACACGAATAATAGAGTCAGGTTTGAACTTAATTTGACTCGAGTCAAATTTGACATGAACCAAATTGACCCAATTATCAATTGGGTTATTTTAGGACAACCCGTGATGATACACGATTCATGAATAAATTTTAATTAACTGTTTAACTCTAAATATTAATAAAATGAAAAAAATATCTACTTGGGTGAGTTCAACAAATTCACAAGTGATTAATGCCTTGGGTGAGTTCAACAAATTCACAATTGATTAATCCCTTGACTTTGTATTGCAAGAAATATTATACCAAGATCCTCCAAAATTGAAATATCAAAAATTGAAACTCTAAAAAATCATGAAACCACCATTCTGGTGTTTTGTTATTGACTACTGTATGATGATAGTTTAAGCTCACTCCAGTCCGTGTCACCTCTATTGACAAGGACCTCAAGAGTTGACATATGATTTGTTTCCTTTCTGAGTTTTTGTAGAAATTTGTTGGTTTTTCAAATTTATAAAATAATTGGTTTATTTTAGTACCTAATATATCAGGACAATCTAAACATTTCAAATTTATAATATATTCTTAATCCTATTGATATAGTCGATGTATGCTGCAGATAAATGACAGCAAATAATAATTATATGATTAAAGTAAATCCATTACAAAATATTTCAACAATAATGAAAAGCGGCAAAAAGATGTGTTACCTGACACAAACCTATGACTCAATACAAACCCAAATGACCCAAATTCAACTACCACGTCTTGTTATTAGGGTTGAGTTAGAGTCAACTAATTGATAAGCCAAACCCAAATGGCTCGACATGAATTGACACCCCTAGGAATTATCAACAAATTGGTGGGAGATTAGATCTTACGTGGAACGATGGCCCACATCAGATAACTGTCAGCAGAGGTAGCAGTTTCCATTTAAAGAATCTACAGAGTGCTAGGGATCTTGAATTTACCTTCAGAAAGAACTCAGGTCTCAAATCTATGAAATTAAAAGCTAGGGTCTTGATGTCAAAAAAGCAAAAACCAAAAGGTGCTCGTGTCTTGATTTCCCAATGTACATTGGTATGTACTTAAGCATGCAGTATGTATAGGATAAAAACTGCAATGGAACAAATGAATGGGCTGACCTTTTCCACATCTTATCCGCATGACAGCTTCCCAGGCAGTTTCCCTTGTAAGGTCTCTGGATAACTCATGTCTCAACTTCTCTCCATGAGTGGCAGATTGGAAGCTTGGATAATAATACACCTGACCTCCAGTGTACTTTGCAAGAGCTCCTACATGAAAGGGTATTAGAAAATATATCACGTATTTTTGGAATATCGGGAGGTTGACAAATTATAAGTCAAGACATCTGCAGCATAGGAATACGCTTGGATATACCTGGCAAAGCATCTAAAAGACTAAAAGTACAAACAAAAGTACTAGTAAAAACGCCCAGAGATAGTAGAAAGAAAAGATCTGAAAGTTCACAGTTGACTTTTTTTATACAAGTGAGTTATAAATATGCTCATAATCAGTCTACGTTACATGGCCACAAATTACCAAAAGAGAGCATCCAACATTCATTTTCAGACTCAAAATTTGAGTGCAAGTAGGATTATCAGCGCATCCATTGTGATACAGCTGTGTAAGATTCAACATTCAAAGGAATATTTCAGGAAATCTTTTAGGTTACAAATTTAGGAGCAACATCTTATAGCCCATGTGGAACTCTTTAGTAGACCAATCAACCATCCTACCTCCGTACCAACTGCAGGCCATGTGCACTACATTTGTAATGAAAAAAGTTCTGCATGTGGATACCAAAATCTTCTCTAAAAAATCAAGAGGTGTACGATGAGACACATGCAAAAGAAAACGTAAGTGCACAGGACCCATACAAGAATATCTAAAAAATAGAAAAGGCAGCAAGAAACTAATGAAAACTAGGCCCATTAAAATATATATGGAAGCTACCCAAAGGAATAGAGTATTGAAAAAGAAAATTTTAAGCTCCTCCATCATCTGCCTGATGTCCATATAGTTTCTATCATTCCTTCCCTCCAAATACACTAGACAGTTAGGACCATTTTACATACTACAATTTGTGAGCTGCCGTGTATTCCTCTTAGAAAAACCCTACGGAGAGAGAAAACCCGCCGCCACCCTTCACCCACCCTAGACCAGCGAGTGACACCTCAACACTGGCACAGACAAGGCCAACAGGCCCCACCAACTTCGCTAAGGGTCATCCGGCATAGGTCCTGGCTCTGGCGACCTGGATTTTCGCAAGATTCTCTCTCTGTCTTTCTCGGAGGCAACATCGACTGTTGAACTTGTGCCTCCACCACTGCCACCGCCGCCACAACAAGACCGATAAGCTCCAACGACTCCTTTGGGGGCCCTCCGAAGTCGATCCCCTCTGGCGACAGGGATTTTGATCTACATTTTCGTCGGCACAGATCTGGTGTTTCTGATCTACTTTTTATTTTCGTATAATCCTTGAGATGACTAAGCAAGATTATCCTGGGAGATGATCTTGTGATTGGGATCAGGCGATGATGACGCGCGACGTGGATTCGACTCAGATGGAAGGTGAGAGGTGGTTGAAAGTGGAATAAAAAATTTTCGTTTTTATGAAAGAGGAAGGAAATAGCTTTCACATCTTTGAACGTAGTAAAAGGATGGCTAAGTTCATGTGTCTAGGTGGGATAGCAGCTTTGTGGGTTGCTAAGGGGATAGAGGATTGTTTAGAACTCAATTGTCATCAAGGATTCTTCAGGGAGCTAAGGATGGGTAATGGAGTTCTCATCATTCAACATCATATTAACGCAAGGGGCAGCTTTCTGTAACTCTCAGAATTCCGGAATGGAATGAGGAAAGGTTTGTTGGTGATTCCGAAAGGCACAAATAGCATTGGATGGAAAGGTTTTCTGCCGTCCATTCGAAGCATTACTAGCAAAGCCGCTATTCTGAAGCACGCAAACAGAGGGGAGTTTGTTGATGGAAAGATAGTGGGAGGGCCTTCCTCGGTCAAAGGTGCCTCGTACAATTCGGTGTTGAGGTCATTGGCGGATAGTCCAACTGAGAATAGCTCCACGGCAAAAGAAAAGGGTAAGACACTTGTAGGAGACAAAGGCTGTCAGGTGACATTAGGAGAAGTGGAGGGGGTCTTTTGGGCTATCAAAACTCAATTGACGGGAGTTATGGAGTATGTGAGTGATCTCATGATTAAAGTGGATAAGGGGCTGGACCTAGTAGTGAGTTTGCGTGGTGGGTCGAAAACGGACCAGGGGGGTGAGGAGTAGATCCTACGAGTTTGAAGGCCTCTACCGGCAAAGGGAATTTCAACGCCGTCACAAATAGGGTTGTTAGACGCTGACATCATTGTTCACGCCGATGTCACTCAAGACATCGGTAGCTTGTCGTCTGACTGCCCTCAGCCACCAGTTGCTAATGGGGTTGATACTTTTTTCCAGGGTTCACTGTCAGTTGAAGATGAGGGTCTTTCTAGGGTCTTGAGTACTTTGGAAGAAACTTACAAGCCTCTTTTAGAAGATGAAAATGGGGTAATAGAAGATAGTACTTCCCCTACTTGTTCCATGCTTCCTAAGGGAGTAGTAGGGTCTAACAAAGTGGCACAAAAAGGATCGTCAAGGGGTGGAGCACATACAAGCAATGTCCTTGATGTCTTGTGAGGAGGAATGTCTAAGGTACTGTGTCTATTGAGGAGGTTCGGGATTTGAATGCAGGATATGGCAATGAGGAAATTATGGGATTGTCGTTGGTGCCTTATGATGGGGAATGTCTAGGGTCAGAAGCGTAGTTGGGTACTGTGTCTAGGGATAATGTTGTTCCCCTAGTTTCTCTCCCTATTATAAACAATATAGCGGGTTCACCATCAGATTGGGTTCTGCATAAGGTTAACAAGATTCAGCATATCGTGAGACTCTCACATGGAGGATGTGAAGACCAATTTAAAGCACTACTCATTGAGATTGAGACGAGCCACTCGCTTGAAACCAAATCAAGTTTTTAGAAAAGCAGGGAGTTAAAGCGTCTTTCTTGGGCAATTAACTACGACGGTAAGGGTGGTAGCTCAAGTCGAGGGAAAACTAAAGGGAGGGCATCATGAAGACATTCTAGTATAGGGAGTTTTGGGTGGAGTATTAGTCTTACGGGAAACAAGGGGTTGGGGTTGGGGAGGTGCGTTTTATTCCAATTCAGGCTTGGTATATTTTGGGTAGTTTTTCACGGGCATTTTGGGTCTTTAAGAGCTCTCTAGTATGGGTTATGTGTTTTCTTGTATACATCCAGTGTACTTGGTTACACCTGTTGATATACATAATATTTTTACTTATAAAATAAATGTATTCCTCTCAAATTGGTAGAGGTTTACTTCCTCTAGGCACAACCCAAGTCAAACCAACTAAACCAGAAAAGTCATTCCACAAGGCATTAATGATCTCAATTCACCACTATTTTTGCGCATACAACACCAATTTGTCAAAAAGATTAGGGCTGTACATTTAACCCGCGTGCCTGGCGCGGCCAAATTTTCAGACCGGACCCAAAATAACAAATATGAAACAAAAACAGCTTGGAAACAGAAATTTCTGATTAATTTCCAGTACTGATTGGGTTGGGTCAAGTAATTTACCCGATACCCGACCTTGGCTGTCGTCCAATATTCTTCCATCATCACAACTCCCTGGACCATGTGGGTTATCCAGCTATTTACTAATCTATCTGATTAGGGTTGTCACAGACCCTAGCTAGCTATAAATCTCTTTGCACTTGATTGTACGGTTACCCTGTGGCATTAATATTCATGACAGACACCCACCTTAGAGCAATCTTTGCCCAACTTTCGATCTCAGGCCATCACATGACCCTTCAATTCTTTTGGTTTCACCGAGGAATGTCTTTTATCTACTACTCCAGAGTCCACACACATATATCACCTTTTTGCCTTATGTATATTATGTGGCTTGCTCCAAACCATGGGATTAGACATGGAAGAAGTGGTTAAACGGTGAGGATCATAATTACTCACGGGAATAGCGAGGCATGCATGCAAGCAGAGCAGGCTTTGAGGCACAACTTTCTTTTATTTTATTTTTTGGTTGTCAGAATCAATACAAAAGCAAAAGCATGGTCTCCAAGCAAAAGATTTGGCAATTGTACGTTGATATGTCACAAATCAAAGAAGAGAGTTAAAATTGGAAATTCCAGAAGACCACTAGCGTTAGTTACCAACTTACCATGGAAAATCAGAATCGGGTTGGAAAAACCCAATTTTTTCGGAATTAGGTTCAGGTCGGAAATTTGGGTAACCTGTTGGGATCAGACTTTTTTGTTCAAAAGTTCACTTTTCGGGTCGGGTTGGGTGAGTAGTCCTAAAAATGATATATTTTCTTTAGTTATTCATAGTAAGGAGGCTGTCCAAGAAAAGAAAAAATTGCTCTCAATGGTACCTTAGTTTGCAAGACACTCATCCTTAGGAAGGAGTACTATTCTTGGGTGTAAGAACCATAGAAAAAAGACTTCCTTTCCAAGAAAGGGTATAAAGAATCTTACATGCACCTCCATGATAAGATTTGGAGGTTGAAGAACTTTGTGAAGGCATCAACCTCCGAGCAATGAGCGGCTTTGGCAAAACTAATATTCCACTGATGGAAGCCATTGGAGAACTCCAATAGATTTGCCACTAAAGCATCTTGCACATGCAAAAGTTATTTGAGGATTCTCTCACAGCACAATAAATCATGCCAAGATTTAGTCCTAGAGTACTACCCACCTGGGTTCTAATTTTTCTTGATAGGTAATCAAGAAGTTTTATTCATATGAGTAGGCAAAGCCTAAGTACACAGGGAGTGTACACGAGAATAACCTAATTAGAGTTAACAATTGAAAGTAGAAGATCATGGACATTTAGCCCATCACAAACAAGAGCCCCTGCCCATAAGAACATAAGTTTTAAAAAAGAAGACTTTAAGCTCATCCATTGTTCTCTCACAGTCTACGAAGCTTTTATCATTTCTCTCACACCAAATGCACCAACACGTACATATAGGAACCATTCTCCAGATTGCTGCCACTTGTGAGTTGCCTTGGAGGCCTCTCCAATTTGCAAGGAAGTCCACCAATCTAAGAAGCATGACCCATAACAATCCAATTCTCGTGAAAAAATCATCCCACATGGTCTTGGCCACCTCCTAGTGCAACAATAAATGATCTACCAATTCACCATTCTTTGAACACATACAACACCAGTCCAACACCATTACCCGACGTTTCCTTAAATTATTTGTAGTGAAAATCTTATCCAGAGATGTTGTCCATATGAAAAAAACTGATTTTGAAGGAGCTTTTGCCTGCCATATACTCTTCCATGGGAACATGGTCATTCCAAGGCTCATTAGAACTTGATAAAACGATCTAACCGTGAATTTACCTTTCTTGGAGGAGCTCCAGCTCATCTTATCTATGCTACCCTCTATCATGCTTACAGCCTCATAGACTCTGTGATAGTCTCCATCTCTCAGTCTTGGGTTGCCTAGTGAATTCTACATTCCATTGAGGGGAGCCACTAGAAAAGACCAGAGATTGGCTATCGCTGCATCATTGTCTCGTGCGATCTCAAAAATGGCAGGGAATGTGTCTTGAAGGCTATGTTCACTCCACCATTTGTCATACCAAAATCTGACATGAGAGCCATCACCTACCACATTATGTTCATGTCTTCGGAAGATCTACCTGTGTCTCCTAATGTATTTTCACAAACTCACCCCATATGTGCCACGTATCATTCGAGCACCATCCTCTCCAAGCCTCTCCACAATGTGAATCTATAACGGACTTCCATAAGGCCCCATTTCGTTTTGGTACCTCCACAACCATTTACCCAACAGGGCTTGGTTGAATTTCATCAAGTTCCGAATCCGTAGACCACCCCCAAAAATTGGGGTACATACAAGTGACCAATTAAACAAGTGGAATTTGAACTCTTCCCACAATCCACTCTACAAGAAGTCCCATTGTAGCTTCTCTATACAGTCGGCAAACTTTGTGGGGAGCGGGAGCAAGAATAGAAAATAGGAGGGTAGGTTAGAGAGAGTTCTTTTAATCAAAGTGAGCCTACCACCTTTAGACAAGTACAAACTCTTCCAAGAAGCCAATCTGCACTCCACCTCTTCAACCATGCTATTCCAAATCCTCTCTGATTTAAAGGGAGCACCCAATGATAAGCTAAGATACTTCAAGGGTAAAGATGGTACCTTACAGCCCAATAGAAAGGCTAATTTTTTCACATCAGGGACAACCCCACTGGCACCAATTCAAACTTAGAGAGATTAACTCTTAAGCCTGAGACAGCTTCAAAACTAAGAAGTAGAGCCCTCACAGATTCGATATGCCCGAAATTTGCTCCACAAAAGATAAGAGTGTCATCAACAAAAAGCTAGTGAGAAATATCCATAGAACCATAATCACCATTCCCTACTGAAAAACAATAGAGATAGCCGCCTTCCACAAGACCCACAATCATCTTACTAAGAACTTCCATGATGAATAAAAAAAGTAAAGGAGAGAATGGGTCAGCTTGTCAAGCCACGGGAGGAGTCAAAGAAACCTAGTGGAGAGCCATTCACCAAAATAGAGAATTGAATTGTAGAGATGCAAAACTCTACCCATTTCTACTACTTCTTCCCAAAGCCACATCTTGCAAGTAAAGAAAGTAGGAACTTCTAGTTATTGTGATCATAGGCTTTCTTCATGTCTAATTTGCAAAGTAACCCAGGTTCTCTAGATTTGATTTGTCCATCCAAAACTTCATTTGCAACTAAGACTGAATCTAGGATTTGTCTATCTTTGACAAAGGCATTTTGCGGCTTCGAAATTACCTTTTCCGTCACCGTACTCAATCGATTCGCCAACACTTTAGAAAGGATCTTGTAAACCTCATTCATAAGGCTAATGGGATGATAGTCTCCAACATCCACAGACCCCATCTTTTTGGGAATGATAAATATTCATAGAACCATAGTCACCATTCCAAGTCCAAAGTTGGAGTTCAAAAATGTTCAACAGCCCTAGGTTGTATCCAATGTCCACCAACTACAAAGACCTGCCCCCCCACAAATACTTCTCTCACTGTTCAAAGTTATGCCTATAAGTGGCCACAAAAACAGAAGAGAAACCATCTTCTACATTCTATAAAACAAGCTACGGTAAACTGTCTGACACATTATTCCAATTTCCTCTCCACCCTATTATCCCACCGGATGCCCCTTGGGAGCTAAATAGCTCCAACCCACATGATGGAAACCCCACCAGCTTCAAACCATGCATCTAGAGACAAATTCCAGCTTGGTTTTCTGGAAACAAAAAATTATCTGACTTTTTTCGAGGAATTCGGAGACCGTGCAAATTCATCATCTTTAATCCGGTTAAACCCCGGACCTGACCCATGCAATGCATCCCCATCATACAGATCAGGTAAATCATCAGCTATTCACCCATAGGATGAGGGCCTTAAAATTGTTTTGCACCCAAGGGTTCAAACCTTAGACCTAGAGGGAGCATACCACAATTATCTACCGTCCATTGACAAAGTAGATTTTCAATCCCAAGGTGCTTGTCGATCTCATTCAAGCAAATTACATTCTAGGATAGTAACATGGGCTTCATAAAGAATCCAACTACATCCGCCCCTTGACTCGACCACAAATAGAAATCCCATGTCTTAAGTCATAGTTGCCAGACCAAGAAAGTCCTTTTAGTTCTCTATTCCCTTCTCGAAGTGCAAATATATCATAAAATCGAATTTGTGATATTATTCACCACAAGGACAGAAAATTGCAACATGTTTGAAGTTCAAAAAATAATAATGATATGTCAATATATAAAAAATGCTCCAAAATCTTTCAAATATCAGCTTAGACTTTAGTCACCAAAAACAGATGCACAGAGCAAAGAAAACCAAAGCATGTACCTAAAGAGGCTATATCAGTGTACTTCTCACTGAAGGCATATGCATTCACTGATATCTGGTTCTTAGTTAATTCAGCAGCCATTTGCTTGTAGAATGGATCTTCTGGAAGTCTTAACGTGTGTTCTTTATCCGTTCCATAAACACGAAGATCATCTCCACGCAATTTCAAGCGGCCAACACCAAGAGATGGCAGTGTGTTTTGAAAAATTAACAATTTTCCCCCAAGTTGACTCTGCAGATAGAGAAAAGGGTCAATGGAGATGGACTGAATAACCAAAGTGCGTCCAGGAGGGATAAGCAAATAATTTGATGACCACATCACTCAAAAAATGTACATATTAATTTTCTTAAAAATTAAGAAATGAAAATATTAGCAACAATAATTATATTTATGCACGGTCAAAGTTACAGCAGTGTGCAAGGATAAACTTAACATACCATAACCATGAAAGCTGCCTTAAGAGCAGGACCAAAAGCAGATTCCACATTCATATTGTCCTGAAACATGGAAGGCAAGCTATCTAGGAAGGTTTCCACCATACTTCTTGACTCGGACAAATTGACAAGGAGATCATCTGGCAATGGTACAAATATGTCATCTAGATCTGAGACAACCATCATTTGTGGCTGTGTCAAAGATGACTGCACATGAAAAACCCATAAAGCATTCAGAAAGTGTTTTGGCTGAAGCAGGGAAAAAACCATATCAACCAGTAGTAACACATAGTGCATGCCTTCATGTTATAAAAATGTATTGTACTGTCAAAAGTTGCAAATCCAATTTGTGTTCTGGGGAAGCCAGGGAGCTCGTCCAAACAAGATCTAATTGTTTGGGCCACAACCTGCATAAAAATCGTAGAGATTAACATAAGTTTAAATTAGAAAAAAAAAATATCCAAATTTTCTTTTGTCTTTTCCAGTTACATGTATCAAAGATAATTTTACAGAGGACAATAATTTTTATTCAATTCAATAGAAAACCCACCTTACAAAGGGAAGCTTTTAATAATCACATCACTTATGCTTTGATGCAGTAACTGCAAATCCTACTGCATTTGTACCATGTAAGAAAACATGCCAAAATTACAGACTCACAATGGAGGTAAACTCCCCCAAACCCACCAGGAGAAAAATCCCAGCCCTCCAATGAGTTGAACCCAAGACCTTCCCTCATTTAAAGGTGGAGATATCCACAGGGCTGGGCTAAGTTCCTAATCATTATACCATTTGCACAGTGCATGCAACATAAACAAAAGAATTTTTTCTTTTCTCTAAAATGACCCAATAAATGAACCATGACACTCAGAATCAATATTTTCCTTAGATCTAAGAACGTCTATATACTGTTATGCCATAGAATAAACTGCATACTAATACAAAAATAATACTTATATGATAATATAGTATCAGACATATTTGCCCTAAAATTTCAATGGCTGTATACAAGTTATGAAAGAAGAGTGTTTTTAGATGATAAAGCACGAGTTGCAGCAAAATCTGATGTATAACTGGAAGTGCTTACCTCAATCATACCACTTCTTACTGCAGAGATAGAGACGTCAATGAGGAAAAAATACACTGGAGGCATTGGAGGCCGCATCATATATTCAGTTGGAGCAACAAATTCAACACTACCCTTTGTAAGCTCAGGCCGCTGATCCAAATCAAGTCTTCTGCCAGTGGCATCTAAATGGGAAAAATACTCACCAGGAACTGAACATGAGAGTCAACATAAATTAGAATTTGTATCACAAGAACAATGAAAAGGAGCTCTACAAACCAATCATGATCCACCAAATTAATATAAACGCAATTGCAAACGAGAGTATCTGGCAAAAATTCTGAACCATGCAGCAGGTAGAATCATTGATTTTGACACTAAATTGCAGTGCTAGCCCATTTTCCCTGGCTAATAAAAATATTACATCACTCTTTGATGCAACTATTTAAAGTTGGCAACATTATTCAAAAAGTTTAAACAAAGCAACGGAAAACATCAGTCACTGTTTTAATCTAAGAAGTTACAAGATGCCAGTCTCAAATAAATTTTCTTTCTATGCCCCCTAATACTATGACACATCATTTACTTTCATCTGAGCTAGTCCGAGACTTTCCTTTTCATTTCCATTTTGGTTTTCTATTGTCATGGGCTTTTTTTTTTTTTGTTTTGTGGGGGGAGCGGGGGTGCTATCTCAAATAAATTGAAATTTACCATCATTCAGTAAAGAACAAATGCTGCAGCGCCACTTTCTCCCAGAATCTGTGAATGTGACAAATGGATTCACATATGTGCGACATCTTCTACATCGAATAATGCCTGTTGAAGCAAAATTAACTACTGGCACTTCCTCCTGAATAGATAAGACCAATTAAAAAGGTAATCATCACAGCATGTACAATAATGGCCATTTTTTATCATCTTGGATTTAGAGACACTCACCCCATCAGGAGCTTCTGCAAGTGGGCAAACAATGGCTCCAAGAGGCAAATGCCACCTTGCAGCCAAAGATTGGGAATTTGGAATAGCACTAGTCGTAAGTCGTAGATATCTAGGATCACAGTTCATAGGATACATCTCAGCAAGCAATTTTGGTTCCACATCACCTTCCAATGGCCTTGGCAGTGCTTTGGAATCGATTCCTGGATTAATTGATCCAGGAACAGACCCAATGGAGAGTGAGCTGAAGTCTTCCATCAAACCTTGGACAGAACCAATAGGAGGTCCAGAGCCAAGATGCTGCATCTGGTCCCTCGACTGCAGACCCATGGGTGCTGACATTGGCGGAGGTGGAACATAACCACCAGGACGAGCAAGAAAAGGGGATGAAGAAGGTAGAGGGGCAGGTGCATAACCTCCTTGGTGAGCAGGAAAAGGAGACTGTATAGGTGGGGCTTGTGAATCTGTGTTAGATTGCATACGGATATGTCCAGAATATGGTGACTGAAAATTGGGTCTGGGAGCTGGAACCGTTGAATCTGGTGAAGTGTAAGGAACATTCATGTTGGGCGGGGCAGAATTTAGACTTTGAGGTGGAGATCCCATTGGCACAAGAGGTATCTGTGGCTGTGTACGAAAGGAAACTGGTGGTGCAGGAGGTTGAGCCAGTGGTTGCCCCATGGGCAGGGCATGTGAAAGGGGTACTTGAGCTGTTGAGCGAAAAGGTGGTGTTGGGAAACGCTGAAATGGTCCAACAGTGGCTGGGACATTTGATGTTGGTGGGGAAGGCACAGATGGATCATTAAACCTAGCTGTCGATGGAGGTCTAAAACCAGAGACCTGTGATCCTTCCACATGCATGGATGAAGGCAACATAGGCTGGTGAACAGCTGGTGGAGTATGCCTAAAACCAGAGGACTCTGATCCGACCACGAGACCAGATGATGAAAAAGGCATCACATTCTGAGGAGGAGGAGCTGCAAATGGCGTAGCAGCAGGTCTTGCGGGAAACTGTTGACGACCAGGATTTTCAGTCCCCATGAGGCTTTACATATAAACGATTGGTCTTTCTGTTATAGCAACACTCTCATGACCTAAACCCATGAGAACAAGCAACACAAGAGACATGTTGATTAATATAGACAAGCAATTCAAAATCATTATGACATCCTTGAGAACTGCATAATATCAGGAGATAGGAATAATCATAAGAACACAAAGCAAATCCAAACACTGATTGAAGAATCAGCATAAGTAGAGCAGAACCTATGCATCAACCTCATCAGCGAGCTACTGCAAGCATAAGCATTTTCTCTCTTTGTTCGTGTAATACTAACTAAGAGCTCAAAAACTCAATAGACTGTATGGTGAGCAAGAAAATAACCAGTATGTAACTGCCGCACAACTCTGCATCGCAGCTGGAATTAAATTTACAAATCTTCCCAGAAACAAGGGAAAGATAATAGAAGTACTACAATCAATGTATGCCTCAATAGGAAAGCATCATGCAAAAAATCAAAGTACTTTAGTATGATTGCGTTAAAATACAAGACGGGAAATATACATCAATGGAGAAACAAGTAACAGCACTGTTTTTAACAGTCCCACACCACAAATTGGATCATAACAGCTGACCCCAAATTCCGGAACAAGTAAAATTATAGAGTTCCACACAGTAAAAAAGAACATTAAAACCAGAATTCACAATGCCCACTTGACCAAACTGGTCAAATCATTAACAAATTGTATACTAAACCAGCTGTAATGATTAGAATCGAAGTAAATAAATTAAATAACGAATACCCATTAAATTTTATGAGGAAAAAATCATTCTATAGACTAATATTGATGAACTCGGAAACAGATATACGGGTAGCTATTAAGTTTGAGCACCAAATGAGACGAGAACAAACGAAATTCTTACTTTGAAGGATCACCAGACAGTGAGGGGTAGAGAGAGATCGGAAGAGATCCAAACCGGCTAGAGAGGAAGAGAGAGAGTCACCAGGGTTGGATCGGAGGAGGAGAGCGTGAGAGAGACGGAGAAGGACGTGAGAGTGTGCCTGCTGTATCGAGCTCGACGCAAGAAAGCTTGTAATTTTAATATCAAATTAATTAGAGAACGAATTCAATCAAACTTTTGTTTATATGCATAGATTTAAATATAATTTAAATATACGAAATATTATTAATTTTTTAATTATTATTTTAAAATTATTTTTTGTTATTAAAATAAATTATTATTTATTAATTATATTAAATTATTTAATATCATGTTAAAAAAAGATAACATGGTAATAATTAAAATGATGATAAATATTATTTTTCATAAAAAGTTAAAAATTTGTGTACCAGCATTATTTTACATGCAACAATTTAGGGTTGGTTACTCTTTTTTTTTTTTTAAGAAAAACCCTTATGCCATTTCATTATAAATGAGAAGATATACACGGAGGAGCTTTCTCCAATATTATAATTAAATCTAAAATGATAAGAGCATCTTTTGCAAGTAAGTGGGCTATATAGTTACCATTTCTCCTAATATGAGAAACCTCCTACTTTGCAAAACAATTAAGATAAGATTTTGTTTCACAAATAAACATGCTTGAACTGCTCCAAATCTCCTTATCTTCTTGTAAGGCCTTTGTTACTTGTAGTGCATCACCCTCAATAACAATTTGGTGCAAACTGAGCTCCAGTCCTAATTTTGCTGCTTGTAGAGCTCTATATGCTTCAGCTAATAAGGGGTCAGGATTAAGTAGTTTCCTCTACCTCAAGGTGGCAGTGATCTGACCAAAACAATCCTTAATGACAACTCCTATAGCAATCACCCTTGGTCTTATCCACTGCCACATCCCAATTGATTTTAAACCAATTCGCTGGGGGAGCCTTCCACACAGTAAGAGAGTAGACCTGTTTTGTTCTGGTGTTGTTTTGAGGATCAGTTTTAACCTCAGCCATTAACTCTAGCAGAATTCTAGCCTCTCTAATAATGAAATTTGGATGGATGAATTCCTTGTTAAAAATGAAAGAGTTCCTTCTCCACCACAGTTTCCTTGCCGCCACCACAAATTCTAGCAAATCTTTTGCATTTAAAGCCATGGCTTAGGACTCAAAAAAAAGCAGCATAGGGGCTTTAGGAAGAGTATATTTCTGAAGTCATTTGGAGCATTGACTCTACACATCCTTTGCAGCCTCACAGCTCGATAATGCATGAAGTGCACTCTTTTCTTCCCTACAGCAAATGGGGCATAGTGGATCACTAACCACTCTCTTTTTAAATAGGTTGGATTGGGTAGGTAGAGCCTCCTGACAGGCTCTCCATAGGAATACTTTGTCACTAGGTATTACATGAAGTTGCCAAATTTTGTTCCATACAGCCTCAAACTTGTTGCTTGTTGAAGCTTGGCCTTGGGTTGCCACCTCCCTTGATTTCTCCATGTGGTAGGCACTCCTTACTGAGAAAGATCCAGCCTTGGTTGCATGCCATATAATTATATCCATAGTATTCAAAGAGCTAATAGGAGTTTTCAAGATCAAATTAGCCTCCCCTTCCTCAAAGGTGTTTAGTACCAGATCTGTCTTCCACTGCTTAGTCTCAGGATTTATTAGTTCTGCAACAGTAGCATTTCCATCTAGCATCTTGACTGGACTTGATACCTTGTTGGGATTAGAGTGGACTATCCACTTGTCTTTCCAAATGAGAATGTTAAAGCCAATACCCACCTTCCAGAAAGAGCCAGCCTCTACAGCACGCTTGGCTGTAAGGAGATTTCTCCACACAAATGAGGGTTTAGAACCCATTTTAGCTATTTGGAATGTCAAGTTAGGGAAATACGTGGCCTTTAGAATCCTAGCAGCAAGAGAGTTAGGTTCTTGAATCAATCTCCAACATTGCTTGGACAACATTACCTTGTTGAAACATTCAAAGTCCCTAAAGCCCAAACCCCTAGCTGACTTGGCTTGCCCCATTATTTTCCAGGATATCCAGTGAATTTTGTGCTCCTTTTCTTGTTGACCCCACCAAAAATTTTGGATGGCTTTGGTTATGGATTGTAATAAGATTGTAGGTAGCTTAAAAACACTCATTGTATAGGTAGGTAGGGCTTGGATCACAGCTTTGATGATAGAGTTTTAGCTCTATGGCTGCTGAGCCTCACTCTGATGATATCAAAAATGCATTTGAAGGTTTTGAATCTATCTCGACCCACTACAGAAGGTAGTCCTAAGTACTTTTTATAGGCCATGGCTGTCCTCATACCAACAATAGATAGAATGTGTTCTTGAGTAGGTTTTGCTATGTTCTTGCTGAAAATAATTGATGTCTTCTCGAGGTTAAGTCTTTGGCCTGAAGCCATCTCATAAGTCCTTAATAGGCTTATCAACCTACTCCACTCCACTACTATTGCCTTACAGAAAATGAGGCTATCATCTGTAAAGAACAGATGAGAAACCCTTAACTGACCCCTTGCAATTGGAATCTCATGTAATAACATGCATTCCTCAACTTTGTATTGCAAATTGCTCAAGGTTTCAGCACACAATATGAAGAGGTATGGAGACAAGGGGTCACCTTGTCTTATGCCTCAAGTGGGAAGAAATTCTGTTTGAGGTTCACCATTCACAAGAAAGGCATATGAAACAATTTCAATGCATTTCATCACAAACTCCACCCATTGATTGCAAAAACCCAATTTGTAAAGGACAACTCTTAGGAAACTCCACTCCACTCTGTCATAGGCTTTACTCATGTCTAATTTTAAAGTCATGTAACCTTTTCTTTCTGTCAATTTACATTTTATTGTATGCGAAGCCTCAAAAGTTACAATTATATTATTAGATATTAGCATATTGGGTACAAACGCAGATTGAGATGGTGAGATAATACAAGGGAACACCTTCTTTAATCCATTAGCAATTACTTTAGAGATGAGTTTATAGAGTACATTACAGAGGGAGATAGGCCTAAATTCTATCACTTTTGTAGGGGCTTTTTCCTTTGGGATGAGAGCAATGAAGGTGTTGTCAATGTCTCCCAAGCTGCCATTTGAATTAAGGATATTCAGCACTACTTCACACACTTGGGATCCCACAATTGGCCAGTGCTTTTGATAGAAGATAGCAGGAAAACCATTTGGTCCAGGTGAGCTAAGGCCATTCATGTGGAAGAGAGCTTCTTCAACAAGTGTGTGTAAGGTTTAGATAGCATATCATTCTGTGTGGCAGTCACTCGAGCCTTAAAGGATGCAAGACATTCTTCAGGATTGTGTGGATTTGAGGAGGTGTACAATTCTACAAAATAGTCTTGGAATAAAACTTGGATTTCTTATCTTGAGCTTATTACTTGGCCATGACTATCAACCAGTTTCTTAATTATGTTTGTTTTCCTCCTGTATGATGCACACTGGTGAAAGTATTTGATATTTCTATACTCCTCAATCAGCCACCTTTGCTTGGCCCTTTGCTTCCACTTGGTGTTATCAACCTCAAAGGTTTTGTCCAACCCTCTTTGCACCTTCTTTATCTCCTCAGTCAGCTGACCTGTATTCCTCTCCTGCAGTTTGGAAAGAAGGGCCATTTGGTTACTGATTTCTTGCTTAGAATTGCCTAAAAATGGCTTGCTCCATTGTGACAACTTCTGTTTACAGTTTTTGAGGCCATCAGAAGTGAGTTGCATCTTGTTACTAGCCAACCTAGGTATCCTCCAAGCTTCCTCCATTATTTTAGCACAATCATCCCTTAGAGACCAGCTAGTCTCAAATCTGAAAAGCTTTGGTGGCCTGTTTACACGAGGTTGAAACTACTCCATAGAAACCCATATAGGATTGTGGTCTGTGTTAAGGACAGGGAGAGTAAAAACTCTGAAGCCAGTATATAAGTCTGACTATGCAGTGTTACAAAGGCTCAATCAAGCCTTTCCTTAATGAAGGCCCTCCCTTGCCTTCCATTGGACCATGTGAATTTACTACCAGAATAACCCATATCACTAAGACCACATCTATTCACATCTCCTCTAAAAGCTTCCATTTGATTCGAGGGTCTTAAAGCCCCTCCACATTTCTCCCCATAGCTCAGTATTTCATTAAAATCACCTACACATAGCCATTCTGTTGAGGCTGTAGGTGTCAAGGTTTGTAGCAGTTTCCAACTTTCGTGCCTCTTTGCTGTGTTTGGATTGCCATAGAACCCAATAAGATGCCAGGGGACACCCTCCTTTAAACCCTTTACTAATAGTGAAATATGGTGTTGGGTATAGGCCAACACTTCTACCTCTGCTCCTTTCCAAAGGAATGTAAGGCCTCCACTAGAGCCCTTCGAATTAATCACAAAACTGTGCTCTAGGTTCAATCTCCTTTTAACAGATTCCACTTTAAATCTTTTACATTTAGTCTCCATTAAAAAAATAAAGGTTGGGCTCTTATGTTGCACTATGAGATGCAAATTATTCACTGTCCGAGGGTTCCCAAGCCCTCAACAGTTCCAACTTAAACAACTCATTGCATAGGGTGGGGTTGTGCACTAGCCACCACCTCACCATTTTTGTTTGAACCAACATCAGTCATGTTCTTAGATTTAGTCCTTTTAATGCCCTGTGTTGCAACTGCAGTAATTAGTTGAGCATTAGCCCTCTTGGTGCCAC